>WHYT01015970.1:133070-158556 GCA_009806455.1 Tetrax tetrax
CTGTCTTTTAATTTGGCCAGAAAAATACCATCACAAATACTGTTTTGCAGAAACATTGTCCATTAGTAAACAAGAATCTCCATAATAAGCTAAGCATAACTACAAACTTACTGATAGCTGTTTATTTATTTTAACATAGTTCCAGAATTCACAGTATTTGTTACTGGACCAGTGAAGATAGAGAAGCATTCTTAGATATGAGAGTAAGACTAAAGGTCTCCCTTTAAATTCAGGTAAGATAAAACCCTAATGTATTGCATGTTGTAAATAGAAGTACATTTTCCCTCCTAGCAAGGTTCTGTTGGAGTTTGGCAGGAGTTCCAAGTGCAGTTAATTACTCTTCTCCCAAACCAGAAAATATTTATTTAAAATAATTGCAAGCTATTAAAAAGTCATCTAGATTTCAACTACATCTAAAAAAAAAAAAAAAAAAAAAAAAAAGTCTCTGGGGGTCAAGCATGTCTTCTGAAGACATTAAAGCCAGAGCTGCTTAATTCAGAGCTCCTAGACTCGGGCTGAGTGTCAGTATTCAAAGTGCTGCCAAGGCACCACAAACAAACAAAAAACCAAAACCACCCCACACACAAACAAAACACACAAACATCACTGTTATAGTGAAAACAGGAGAGGTTGCAATCTACCTGATGGAGGTACTTTCTTTCCCTTGTAGATGCCGTCCAAAGTGTTGGACATGGCAGCAGCAGTATTAGAATTGCAAATAATTCACATGCTGCAGTGATTGGTGAACATGCTAATTATTAATTTATTTTCCATCCAAACTATGCCATTACTGGAGTAAGTTGAAATTGGAATGAGCAAAGGAACTTACAAATTCTAGTAGCAAACCACAATCAGGAAGAATCTTGATCCTTGAGTTTCCAGTTTTGGCCACTTCTCCCTGTTCAGGACTGCCTTGATCTATGCATACAAGGAAACTAGACAGACGAATCCGTTTCTCCAGTGTGTAACATACCAGTTTATAAATGGAGGGTTCAGGATAATGACTCAGTTTATGTACTTGAGGATTCACGTAGCACATTCACAGACAGTGCCAGCTAGGACAAAGCTGCAGTAAGATGAATCAGAGGAATCTGTAGTTCCAGGTAAAACACTCAGTTTAGTGCCTAGAATGTTTATAGAAGAGGGTGGCCTAAAATATAAGCTCTGTCAATAAAGAGCAAAAAGAATGTCAGTGGTCTTTGTGGTGAAAAGGTGAATCTGGGATGTGTGTGCATTTGTTCACACCAGCAGCTACTGAAAGGTTTGGTGTGACTGAAAGGCACTGTAATAGTAATTTTAATCTGATGCATGAAAGGATTAACTCACACAGCATCTACAGACTAGAAGCGGCAGGGCAGATAAATGCTAGGCAGTAGATCAGAGGACTATCAGGGGGAGAAAAAAAAAAAAAAAAAAAGCATTATGAAATACCTTCTAGCCCAAACACTTCCTTGCTGATGGGAAGGAGAAGTGTCTGGATGTCACAACAAAGGACTCAGCTGCAGACACTCCGTGAAGCCATCCACAGAGGCCAGTGAACTAGCACAAACTGATGAGCTGGAAGAGCAAAAGGGCAAAACAGCAAAGATCCAAGCTACAGAGCCCAAGCACGCAGCAGGGAAGGCTAAGGGACCAAAAATGCAATTAAAAGTCTGCAGACAGGAATGGAAATATTGACCAGGAAAGTTACAGAGCTTCAAATGCAGACACAGTAGGTAACTCCACAGAGAGGGGAAGAAGCATTAAGGTCAACCTAGACAGGATTTCAATCAAGAGGAGCAAGCTAACACCTGGTCAGAGGCTAAGAGGGCATGAAAATTAATCTGGGAATGGTGCAGAGGAGCTAGCCTACTGAAAGAGGAAAAGTCTGGTTTAAATTGAACAAGTATAACACAGCAGATTAGGAGGTATTGTAGATATACTATACCAGTAAAGTTGCCTAACATGGGCTAAATATTTTTCTTAGATCAACCAATTGCTATTTACTACTTCAGATAAAGACAAAAATATTAAGAGAACAGTAAAGACAGGGTTTTCTTCACTCAGCAAGCACTGCTGACCCTGGGGAGCACATGGCCATCACTTACATATGTGAATCTGGTGCGGGTTAGCTCCCATTCTATTCAGAAAGGAACAGCCAACCCATTTGTGTTGCCCTTCACAGAACTAATACTTCTTTAAAACATCTCTTCCAGAAAGGCTATGTAGTCCTATTTCAGCAATACGAGTTACAAAATATACTAGTGCCTTAGGCTTTTTCCTCTGTGGTGCCTCATTCGTTGACAGAAGTGTGTTCCTTTCTTTCTAATGTGAATTCGCATGACTCATATTTCACCTCCCTTTCTACACTCACCTACTGTGTATTCTCTGCACTAATTTCCAGAGCTCTTTAACACTCAGGATTTTATCCCCAGGAATACCTTATATTCAAACAGCTTTTAAATTTTCTTTTTCATACACTATGTGGATTGAACTCATATTTTTCACTTGAATAATTCCAAAACCTCCAAAGTATTTCTGTAGATCTTTTCCATACCCTCTAATTTTGCAACCTCTATTTTAAATGTCTTTAGGACTGTCTGCAGAGAGGTGTGTGCCTCTGGTTTCCTCAAAGCCATGCTCGTTATTGCCTGGAGTCGCATTTGTTCCTGTTGCTCTGAGGTACCACACTTCTCCTGAATGTCCAGTGTATTCACCTCCCTAGAGTCTCTGTCAGATTTCTTCCCTCCAAGGTATGCATTTCGTTCAACATCTGTCACAGCTCATGTACAAACTTAGACTGCAGTGGATGTGACAAAAATCTTGCTTTATTTAGCACTTCCCTAACTCACATGTCATACCCAAACAGTACTAGAAAGCTTTTATGTTACTTTGTCATCACTGAATAAAACATCAATCACCATGTCTAAGAACATACCCCACCGAGCTCTAGACCATGCAAGTGATGTCCTATTGGCATCTACCTTTGGTATTAGTCAGTTTGCCCATTCCTAATCCATATTAGGAAGCAAAAGAATCAAAACACTGTGGACTTCTAAATCAAGTGTCTTTAGAGGGTTTAGGGGAGTTAAACTAATGCAATTGTATCCAAACTTGTAATCTCAGGAGAAAGCTCTAGGTTTGCCTGGGGTTATTTTCTACAAAGCCACTAAATGGACTTTAATAAAATTCTTCTACTTATAAAATGGATATTTCTCAAGAGCTTTAGTTTTTCCATGCATTGTTATTAGAAGTTATACAAATTCCATAAGTTCTATTTACAACTGTTCATTTCCTAGAAACATAAAATTCTTTGCTTTTACCACCCACTGTTCATGGACTTCCCCCTTTCTGCTTCTATTTTCCCTTCCATGTCTTCCCTTTAATATTTAACAGGTTGTTAACCTTTCATTTACATTTATTACCTTTTATTTCCTACTTCTCTCACCAGTCTGTTGATTTACAATTGCTGGTTTCAGTTCACCATTGAATGAGGAAGGTCTTCTGGTTAATGCCACCATCCACCTTGACTAAGGAATTAATGTTTTCATTGTGCAATCAACATCTCTTTGGGAAGTTCCAATTCAAAGTTTTTCTTAAAATTTCTAAGGTCTTAAATTTTAAGATTTTCTTTAAAAGTTTGCTCTTATTTTTCCACTCAGTCTATGGATGATTTGCACTTTTGAATCACTAGTCTTAGATCTTGAAGCAGAATGTTGTGTCAGACATACTGTGCCCATCATAATTATAGTATATGCAGTGATATTTTTCACAAATTACCTTATGTGAACAAAGTGTTATTTCTCAGTGCCTTTATTCCAAGTTCCCTTGGCTGGTAGTCTGACCAAATAAGACAGACTGCAACCAACATTTCTGAAAATTTTGTGCCACTTTTGAAATATTGCATTATTATCTGAAAAAAAAATGCAATCACATTTAAGTGATTTGTCTCTTCAAAAATGCATTCCTCAGTACTTTTCTCTGCCAGAAAAAAACATCCCCCAGTCCTAATTGCACATAGATCTGTGACTCCCTACTTTTAAAGTTTCAGTGCACAGACAAAAGCCATCAGTTTCTATTCTTTAGTCCTTGCAACAGAACTAGTTTGGGTGGTGGCAGTTTTGGTTTGTTTTTTGGTTTTGTGGTTTTGTTTTTTTGTTTTGGGGTTTTTTGTTTGGGTTTTTTTGTTGGTTTTTTGTTTTGTTTTTTTTTAAAGACAGTTATAAGACTCTGTATTTCTAGTCTTTTAGATATTCTTCAAAGACAAGTTAGCTCTAGTTTACACTTTTCCAATGTACATCTGTGTTTATCTGCAGAGTCTTCACTAATACCCTGTCTATGCAATTTAATTTTGGATATGTGTATTTTCCAAGGTTTTTGTTAAGAAGAGTGTTTAGGACAACAATTAGCTTTCAAGGTATATTCAGCTATACAAGGAAGATGCACTTGCTGCCTGTCTACCTTCCATAAAGAATTAAGTACCCAGTGGTAAAAGGGCAGTTTTAATGCTATAAATAGAAAAATACATTTTAGATATATGGGAGGAAATTTAGAAAATTCACTACTTTAAGTCACCAGCTGTATTTCAGGGATAAGACCTAAAGTTATCTCCCTCTACAGTTTCAGCATTAATGCATCAAAACTGCCAGATGGTCTTGATACTCTCTTTAGATCTTAAGTGTCCACCTATTTATAAATAAAATATATTATAACACAAATAAGAGAGATGGGAGTCATTACATGGGAGTATAATTAAATCTGACTGGGTTCCTACAAGTTTCATAGAAGCCATGATAAAAATCTTCTTAACTTGGAATAAAAGTAAATTGCTGATTAAATTAGATTTCCTGGTGTTTTAGCCAACCAATTTGAGTTAAGACATGGATTAATTAGACTTTTAATTACTAGTCTCATCCATATGATGGGGGTTTTTTTTGCTCATAGCTGCATAAACTATAGGGGCTGGGGGTGTGTGATTGTGTGAGTTTGTACTTTTTTTTTAAAAAAGGAGGTCTGGCTTATTTACTGGCATGGGTATATTGTTGGAAACCAAGACTTGGGTGATGCAGGTTTAGGAGAACCTAAGTTGTGTTGCACTTTTACCTGACACTATTTTGCACAGACACATAGGATGCAATCCTAGTACATCTAGAATATAAAAGGCAAACAAATGCTATTTCTCTGCAAAATATATTAAGAGTCTGTAGGTTAAAGTTTCACATAAACATATCTCTCAGTTTCCTCAAAGCAATGCTAGAGGGTGATAGTCTAAAAGCATCTCTTGAATAATTTTGAAAAACAAAATGATCTCTGTTTCTCCTCCTCCTTCCTCCCAAGCCACACTGAAACAGCAGATTTGAAAGTAACCCCAGTTTTCAGGATTTGACCAGTCCAAGAGGGAGAAAAATTCAAGTCAGCAGAACACAAGTAAACATCATTTCACCGGGGAATCTCAAAAAAAATCAGGTAGGTTTTACACTAATCTTAAGTTTGCTTGGATCCTGTGGGAGTTTCAGACAAATTCAGATAATGGTGCCTGCAGTGTACAACATTCTGACTCTTCTCTTACACTTTTTGCCTTTTTACAGGACAGTCAAACTCACAGAAAATGTTCCCTCGCACTACAATTGTTTAGTTTTGGGTTTTTTTAACTTTTTGTTGCTCTAAAAATTATTGGTATCTGCTTCCAGGATGTAAAAGCTCCTGCCTTTACCACTTTGCTTAGAAGCACCTTGCATAATCTCAGAGGGAACTGCAGCCTCCAGGTAATCCCTTGAGTGACAAGTTTTTATCTTGCTGCCCACACTCACTCACGTAGCTTTTCTAGAAAAACAGCTTACAGATTCATTTATTCTTTCACCTAGACACACAAAACTTGAGAAAAAAAATACATATGCTGTACACTTATTTACTCCTATTTGTACACTGCTTCTACCTTGGAAGGCTTGGCAAGTGTCATGGAACCATGCATTTCTACCTGTGGGTTAGGTAGGCCAGTCTCCATCACCAACCCCTTTCTCCTGGTCACTGCCAGTCAACATCCCTCCTTCCATCAACCAAGAAACAATGTTCAAAACACTGCAGAAGCCCCCCTTGGCCCACTGAAGCAAATACTTTTACACAACAGCTGTTTGTCATGGATTTTGATGGAGAAACAAAACTGTCTGTCTAGTGGACACTAAATTTGTTTCCTCCAAGACTTTCTATTCCTCCTTACAAGGCCTTCTAACTGCTATTAATCTTCCTCTGGCTTTTAATCTGCCGTTCAGATTCTTGCCTCCTTTCTCTTTCACCCTTCCCCAGCCAAACAATAGGTAGTAAATCTGTTGCCACTGGACATTGCAAAGATCAAAAAAGTATAAATGGGTTCAAGAGATTAGATTAGTCCATAGGGCTCATCGGGGATGATATGAACGATCACACTCAATCTGCAGCTCCCAGCTAGGGAGTCACCAAACCATCAACTCCTGAAGAGGAGACTGGGGAACAGACACTCTGTACTTTTATATTTCTCCTCAAACTTAGTATCTATCCACTACCAAAGAGAGAATATCTGTGTAGAGGCACTTCTTGTCTGATCACACAGATAAACTGAGGCATATATGTCATCCATCAATTCTTACCACTCTCTCTCTAGACACCTAATGTTTTAATCCTTCATTCGGTTTGCTAAGGCAAAGAACAGGTGCCATGCCAGAAAAATGTGGATGTGGCTCTGTGTTTTATGTTTTCATAAGTTCAGAGGAAGCAGTTGACTTCACCTTTTTTAGAATTGCAGAAGTCTGCATTGGTCAAAATTTGATCATTCTAGGTGTATTAAAGATACAGGCATTGTACAAAGTCAGCAGTGTGACACTATCAAAGAAAAAAAAATAGCTTTCTCAAAGAGACTGAACACATGACTATCTCAAAAAGACAAAGTTTGCAGTATATTAAGAGCTTATTCTGCTAAACACTTTCCTTAGTTTTGCAATCATTACTGAAGCACGTTGCCCTCTTGCTTTAAACTCTGCCCTGAAGGTAACCATGTGAAATACCTCACAGATTTTTGTATCTACAGTGCTAGCCAAACCCCCCCTACTTAAAGTATTACTTTATAACAGTAGCTAAATCAGACTCAATTTCTTATTCCTTCTCCCTGGTATACAAGAGCAGCACAGAAGTCTTCCAGGTTAGCTATTAACCCATTTTATTATAATGCATAGGATTCTTAAAAATTACATTGAGATTAATTTACACAACCTTATTGCCTGGTACCGCTTAAAGAATTTTAAAAGTAAACCCAACATTTTTCACTTACTGCTAACATTTAAGCCAGAGATTTAAAATAGTATACTTAAAGTGACCAAAATTAAACCTTAAAAAAAAAAAAGCGCCAGCCTTTCAAAAAGCTGAAGTTGTTTGAATATGGTCTATACCAGCTACCTCTAAACTCTCAAATATAGCTCAGATTCCAAAACTTTGGTCTGTTGACTTGGTATCTTGCCAATACAAATTGCAATACTTTTTCAGGTTATATATGAACAAAGAGGGAGTGATAAACTAGTACTGTTGGCAGCCTTCATTCATTCTTTTAAGCACCTCAGTCTCACAAGGAAATTGTGTTTTGCCCCCAGAAACATCATTCACAATGCTTTCCTCCAAATCAGCTGCCACCTTTTTACAATGCTTTAACCAAAAGAACCCACAAAGCTGAAATGTAAGTATTATAGGGAGTTTTCTTGGTCATCCAAGACTGTTTCCCAACACAAATCTCTCAGTATTTACACAGCCATGTTTCATGCAAATGGAGTTTATACATCCCTTACAGTATATTGCCATACCTGCCAAAGTTGATCAGACTCATACTTAAGCTTGGCTTACAACACAACCATAAATCACAATTTCTGCAGACAAAGGAAGTTTATTAAACAGTTTATGCTGGTTTCAAGGAGCTCTCTGTACAATCACCTTTGTCTTATTTGACTGCAGATAGAGAAGCAGAGCTCATTTGGTAGTTGAACACCAGGACCTTACAAGGTGACACTACGCAGAACAGCAGAGAGCTGTCTCCTGGCTACATTGCAGATCCTGCCCCTCTAAGCCAGTTGCAAGGTACCACAAATTCTGAGCATTTTCCATATCTTGTTGACTGCCTATCTCAATCCAGACTGCAGTCTCAGAATGAGACTGGGTTTTTACACTCTTCATGGGGAGTGAGAGGAGGATATTCAGACTTGAAGTTCTCTAAGCTCTATCCAGAAGAGTCAGGGAGTCAGGAGGCAGTAGCACAAAAGGGCTGGGCATTCTTTATACTAAGCATCTTATGGCAAGAGACATACAGCCCCTCCAATTGTAGGAGGAGAAAAAAAAAAAAAAAAAAAAAAAAACAACAAAAAAACCCACCCCCCCCCCCCAAAAAAAACCCCTCAAGATTCCCAGTAGCAGCAAAAATTGAGAAGAAGGCATCAAATATCACAGTCTAGAGGCTGGAAAACTTCACTGCAGGTACATTTGTCCTGGCAGTATCTCAAATATCTTGCAAGTCATCTTTTGAAAGGACTAGAGTTATATTACACACCTAGGCACTCAGTAATATCTGATATTAAAATTAAAATGCAGTTGTATAGGTGTAAAGAACATCTCAGAGTCAAAAAACAGATGTGGTAGTTGTTAGCTCAAGTACTATATAAAAAGGTGAGGAGACCTTAAATAGGGAGATTGATATGGCAAAACCATGTTAACTACTTTCCTACTTTACCTTAGGAGGCATTTTTACAGGATTATGTAAAACAATCAAATTTTAACCTTCCCTGCAGATAACAACAATATGGTCTATCAAATTTCCGTATCTTTTCTGGGCAGTAACATTTATATGTCAAAATTCACAGAGCCATGAGGTGACAGCAAGATAGATGCAGGCATTTCATATTTTCATAAATTTGTTGTAAGGGAGAATTAATCCAAAGATGTACAGTCACCAGAGTTTTACACTGTAAAGTCTGTGCGAGTGGCTGTGATTTAGATGCACGGTATTTCTGTTTGAGTAAACCTTTTCAGAGCCTTAGGAATTATTTATTCTGCTCATCAGCCTACTCTTCACGTTTGAGGTGTGCCAGAGCAGTTTACAAGAAAACAGGAGAGGTTACGTGCAGCTAGGAAATAGTAATTTACAATGGCTAATTACATCCTGACCTATAGTACTTCTACAACCACAGATAAATATATACAGTGATAATAAGTTTTACAGCATTGATGCACACACTGCCATGGCTGTTTGTGGCGGACAATTGATTCACACTGCATGCTGGATATCTCCTCTTTTGCCCATCACTGGCTCACAAGCTGTCTAGTTACCTAACCAGCCCTTCAGCTTGCTTGCTGAAGTCTTCGAAGCCCACCTTCACTTCACTGCTGATCACTTCTCCATACTACAGACTGAAGGACTGCTCAATGGGATAACACAACAACATTAGCACTATGGTGCTTCTCTTATTCAATCTTTCCAAACAACCACTAACTCCTTGAAAACATGTTGCCTGTTTCTCTACAATACCAACATAACTGGGTTTCCCCAGTTCAGTAGCAAACTGTTTTCAGTGTGTCCTCATTTTATTGAATTATTTTAAAGCAAACATCCAAAAAAAAAAAAAAAAAAAAACCAAAAAAAAAACCCAAAAAAACCACAAACCTCTGTGTCCACTTCAGAAATGAGTCAACATACCCAAGCTGTGCCAGAGACAGACAGCAGTGATGCTGGGCTGTACGTGACAGAATCCCATCTTATGCTGCTGGTGAGGCTTTAGGTCCAGCTGGGGGGCACTACACCTCAATATGCAGGTCCATTAGAGAGCTAAACAACAGCTAATTCAATAATTAAAATAATCAACACCTTAGAAAATTATCCACAAGGAAAACTGAATATACTGTCACTGTTTAACATAAAAGGTGGAGGAGGGTAAGAAACAGAAGAAATTATCTCTTTCCCATCTCACATTAAATACACCTCTGTATTTTTGTAAATGCAGCCAGTTGTCATTGCTCTATTCTCTCAGAGAGCAAGCTTGACTATAACTTAAAAATTTGGTTTCATTTCACACCCCTTGCAAAGTCTTTATCTTTAGCAGGTTGTTCAAGACCAGATACTTAATCCTCTGGTACAACTGTATCTTCCTATGTGACAGCAAGCATGGAGAAAATATTAGGTTGGAAGACAAAGTCAAGTAGTTCTTCCAGCCTCTCCCTTATAAAATTCATCACAACCACCACCACTGTATACAGTGTTGTACATTGAATGATTGATACTATTAACAAATGTATATTGTGAAGTGTTGGGTTTTACTTGATGAAAACAAATTTAAGTAGTTTTCACTCAAAGCTAGCAGGCTAAGGTTCCTCTTTCTAGATATTGTGTACAACGTGACAGCTCTTAAAAGTTATTTTGATGATCCCGATTTTTAATACAGCCACTAAGCTGAAATTCTAATAGTGCTGAACTCTGCATTTATGGTCCAACAACTTTTTAATGTTTCCAAGTCCCTTTACCATAGAGTTTATAGAGAAGAGCTGATGCTTCTAACAAAAATTTCACCTTTTTCCAGCTGTACCTATTTCCTTCAAAACACATTCCATCATCTGTTTGTGACTTACAAAAAAGATGAATGAATTCAAACAGTTTTCAGATATATTGACAAAACATCTCAGAAGGTTTTTCATTTTTATTGATTCAACTTTTTGTGGAAACGAAAAAAAAAAAAAAAGCTGTTTCTCTTCTGAAACTTCTAATACTATTATGCTTAGTATAGCCAGTGGAAAAAGACTCTAGGATGCATTTAAAAAAAATCTGGTTTTCCAGACATCCTAACTTTTCTCATTCTTACATTCACCTCAGTGTTAGTTGTTAGCCTCAAGTGACTCCTGTCTGACAAGTGAATGGGTTCCTTAGCCCAGCAAATTCTAGACTTTGCTGTAAATTTACAAAATTGCTATAGCCTTCAGGCCACTAGAAGTTATAGCCCATCACCTACCATTAGCCTGTAATTTGTATTTTCTGGTCAGGTAAAGTTGAATTAAAAGCTCCTTCAGATCAGGACCAAGAAGTACCATCAGAGTTGCACAGAAAAAAAAAATCCCATTCCCCATCTATACACAGCATGTCCTGCGCTAGCCAGATTCAATACTATTAATAACTTATGTCACAAGCATTCATATAGCACTATAAAACTAAACACACTGAAAAACGTTGAGGCATATTTATTTTTCTAATCTTCAATGCTACCTGGCTACTAGCAAGGTTACAAAAGCACAGCTTTGAAGCTAATAAAAAAACATCAGCTAACAGAAATTGTATTAATCAAAAATATCTATTATTCTTTTGATCTCAGTGTGCAGCTTCAGTGCAGCTCCAATGCAAACTAAAGCTAGCAGTGCTTGCATTGGATTTACACAAAAGACATTCTCATGTGCCTCCTTCAAGCAAAGTGGATGTATTAACTAATCATACCTCTCTGTATGCATTCACACAAAGGAGTTTCAAAACCTGCTGGGTTTGTTCTGTCCTGCCAGCTGACTTAAACACACATCGGAGTGCCACTGCCCTGAAAAAAAAAAAAAAAAAAAGCATAGTAACTTTCACATAAGACCAACAGCAGCTGCAAGGAACATAAAAGAGTATATTATTTGTTTTTAAGATAAATTGTTTCTTTGTGTATTCCCCGACCCAACCCAAGAGGTGATTTTGCACTTTTCAAAGCTAGAAAGCGTCTACAGTGTTTGGTACTTCATAAGTTTGCACCTTTAAAACATCTCCTAAGCATTAAAGAGGCTCTTTGTGAAGACATTCAGAAACACTCACAGGTTTTTTAAAAAATAATGGTTGGTTTTTTTTTTCCTTGACTTCCCTGTCTTAGGACTTTCCCTTCCAGTAAACTGGAATTAACTTGTATTAGGATATTGTTGAACTTCGAATAGAGTCTTCTGGTGTGCCTTTTGATTTCTTTATAAACTAAACGGGAAAGATGGCAGAAATCTCTTATTTACAAAAGGGTCAAGAAACAGAATAGAAAACTAAAGAGCATGAAGTTTAACATCTGTTGCACAGTAAATCTTGGAAACTGTCTTGAGATGCGCAGGAAGAACACCCGGGGACACACAGTTGATTTACAACAGGCTTCTTGGCATTTCTGGGAATAAACAACTGTTTTAATGCATTTCCCTGAAGTATTTAAGCTTTCAGCAAGCAGCACACTGCTCTCAGAGATGCATTGGTTTTGTGTAGTGACAGAATCACATTAAAGCTTTTAATGTACAGGAAGAACACACAAGAAGGTATTGAGGTCTGTCTTGAGGGTCTGACCATCTTGAATGCCTGCCCCACTGAACATACCATCTCAGAAATTGGAGCCAAGCATGCTTGGAAACTTGTGGTAGAGGCTTGACCAACAGAAAGAGAGAAGATATTTTGCTGGAAGACAGTGTGCCAAAGAAAGAATGTTAGAATATACAAAACCCATGAAAAAACAGCAGTGTCTCCTCCGTTCTCACTGAGCAACTTAATTTTGTTCCAGGGCAGTAACTTTCAAATCACTAAGCACTCGAGTAACTTAGAGATGTATAAGGGACCTTTCTCCAGAATTTCACAAGCTCTTCCCTCATGACTTTACCTAGATATGCAAACACTTGTTCCAGTGTTGTAAGCCCAGTAGTTAATGGGATACAATATCCCAGCTCCATCAATTCCCATAACAAAACTCCCAAACATCGATACCAGTGTTGCTGTCTGTATGCCTGTCATAGCACACTGCAGGATCAAACCTCAGTCTTGCTTTTGAAATCTGATTTCTAAATTATTCATATGGGAAGCCTCTCTGCCAAGACTCTTAACCTACATGTTTCAATCCTTTCCCTTAAATAAGCATTTAACAAAACAAAAACAAACAAACAAAAAAGTATGTTTCTGTATAATGTATTTCTATTTAAAATGAAAGTTTCATTCAGAGATTTTGGTTATTGAAACTAAGACTAAACTGTGATAAATCCCCACTCCACCCCCCCAAAAAACCCCTCAAATAGCGTAGAGAAGGCAGGGACCAGGTAACAATAGGAATGTGTTATTTGTATGTAGGAAGAAAGCAGATGATCCTACATCAGGACTCAAGAACTTAGGGTATAGAATACAGGGCCTGAAAGCAGGATGTGCTTTCAAATGCAGTCACTGTACCCGTTGGCTCCTTGGTCACTCTTCATACGAAGGATGCTGGCAAGTGCTAGTCTCGCACCTCGGAATACAGCAGCTGGTCAAGGGAAAGATGTCTTTGACAGCTCTCACAAGTGACACGCGTTTGGTTTTTTTTCCTCTAGAACTGCAGTAGTTGGTGGGTTTTGTCCACAGACCACCTTGCAACAGCAGAACACTGTTTGCCACATACTAGACAACACAAAAAAGATCACACAGCTTGGGACAGAAAATGCAGTCAGAAGTAGGACTCTGGAAATATCCAAGGCTAGTTTCCTAAACCATGCTTCGTCATCATCACATCTGACCTGCAACAACTGGCAGCCACAGCTAACCTATACACATGCATGCACTCGTATAAGCCCATAACACGTGCAGTTACACCCACTTTATTTTTAGTCAACTTCTCATCCATTACCGTATTAAAGCCTGAAATACAGTATGATCTCGCTATTTCTTATTTTCTCTGCTAGCTAAACTTTAAATCCTGTCCTTGTATCCAAGATTGATTACAAGAACTTTCTTTTGCAGCACTTCAGAAAAATAAAATACTCATACTGAAGTCTTGAGGAAAACTCTGCTGCTGGGCTTCAAATTAAGGAGACAACAATGGTGTGCTCAAAGCCAAAGCATAACTCATTCTACAGGAACAAAAGGTCTCGTGGAGAATATGCTATAGATTTCCATTGCCTTGGGAGGAGAGAAGGAAGTTGAAGGGAAATGTTTGTAATGAAGAATTTTTAAATTAGATATCTTGCTAACACATACAAAAGTATAGATGCTGTATAAAAACAAAGTTAATACAAAAGTAGATAAAGAGAACATATTGGTCACATCAACTATAATAGTTTAGTGACACGATCAGTAAGGTTATGGCACGCATCCAGAGAAGGGCAACAAAGCTGGTGAAGAGTCTGGAGAACAAGTGTGATGAGGAGCAGCTGAGGGAACTGGGATTGTTTAGTCTGAAGAAGAGGAGGCTGAGGGGAGACCTCATTGCCCTCTACAACTGCTTGAAAGGAGGCTGTAGGGAGGCAGGCGTTGGTCTCTCCTCCCAAATAACTTGTGATAGGACAAGAGGAAATGGTCTCAAGTTGTGGCAGGGGAGGTTTAGACTGGACATTAGGAAAAGTTTCTTTACTGAAAGAGTGATCAAGTACTGGAACAGGCTGTCCAGGGGAGTGGTGGAGTCACCATCCCTGGAGGTGTTCAAAAAACATGTAGATGTTGCACTTCAGGACATGGTTTAGTAGGCATGGTGGTGTTGGGTTGATGGTCAGACTTGATGATCTTGGGGGTCTTTTCCAGCTTTAAAAGTTTCTATGATTCTATGTTTGCCTGCAACAGCGATCTCAGTCTCAATAAGGCTCTAGACCTGCTACAGCAACAGCAATAACTTCAATCAGACCTGGTGCCCTCAGCGACTGCCCAACAGAAAGGCACAGTATGAGAAGGAGGGAGAACAGGCCTCAGCGTATAGTAAGTGTATAGTCAGTGTGTGTACATGTTATGCATCAGGCAGTAGTATAAGTTAAAATCCTGTCCTCACGGATAAGAATACCTGGCAATGTTGCATCATTATAGAAGTGCTTCATTATTAGTATGAAGTTACACAGTCCAGAACTCTTAATCAATCTTAAGGACACAAATGCCACATAACTTGATCCTTTGAATTATGCACACTGAAATCACTCTACATCAACTGTGCCTTGGTCATAAAAAGCCTGGCAAACTAGAAAAATAATTTGGTGTGCATTCAGTATGAGCAATCTGAGCCCAGGTGAATTAAACAGAAAGATCTTGATTTTGACACTCTCTTGCATCAGGCCTCCCATGTTTAAACGGCTCAACCAGGCCCCTTGCAGCAGCTATCCCACTAGTATTATAAAGAATTCAAAATATCTCTGCAGAAGGGGAATAATGCATTTGTGTTCATACTCTGCAATATTTCATTTGTCATGAAAATCAATAGAAATTTTCAGAAAGGTCATTTTGTGCTCTGAATGTGCTAATGTGACATTCACTTGGCCACATTCATCCCTGAAGCAATAACTGACTTCCTGGAGTTCATGCTGTGCCTGATGCAACACAAGAGCCCAGTCTTTTTTTCTTGCCATCTGCAACAGGTGAAATTCCACCCTTGGTGATGTGCAGAAGACAGCACACAGAATTATGACAGTTCCACTTTACACTTGCCATCTCTGTTTCAGTTTGTAATTGTCAGCCTCTTCCCAAGATAGACAAGTTTGTCTCCTGTGATTCACTCTCCACCACCCTCTTCTTGTAGACTAACGCTGCATCTCTTATTTCCTAGTGGGAGTTTCACACACTTGGGCTGATCCACAAACATGTTATGTCTACAACTGCATTCAATTTGCACACTGAAAACACCATCCTAGCCAAAACCTCAGCCACCCACACTTCATAGTACATAAGGGTTTTTCAGGGGTGCCATCCGTTGATGGGCTTTAAGAACAGGACAGGGTCCTTTGATTTGGTGGATATGAACAATTAGAAAACAAGTTTATCACAAACACGATTGCCCCAGATCCTCAGGAGAAACAGGCTGGCTTGCCACAGAGCTGACAGCTGTAGTCTACCCTGCAGGACCTACGTTCTGCTAAATCCCCAAGGTCAGCTTTGAACACCACTTCCTTCCAGTGGGAAACAGAAGCTGGTAAGCACCCCAGGCAATCCCTTTCACCTCTGCTGCCATCTACTGCAGTTTAAGAGAAAAAAAAAAAATCCATAGAAAGCAAACATGCGCTAGTGGCCATATTTGCTGCAAATCATCCCAGCACTGCTTTCTATCTCCAAATGAACCTAGCCTTTTCTTAGCACTCTCCTTCATACACCCTGGAATCCATGAGCACTGCCTTAGTGGGTAAGTTACTTCAAGTGCAGATGGACCTGAACTGAAGCTAGGGTCAGAGAGCACCCATCTGTCAAGGAACAATGCAAAAGCTCGATCTAAGTCCCCACAGACCAGAGAGAACAGCCATCTTAATGCAGTCTTCCTCAGACTGCAAGACCAGTGCTGAACCACCAGCGACACCAGTTCCTCCACAGCCAGACACACAGCCTGTCCAAGGGAAGGGGAAGGTAGCAAGGGAGAGGAAACACGCACATAGCTGCTGGCCACAGAAAGTCACTGCTTCAGATAGACACAGCGAGTGAGCCCCCTGGCAGGTATTGCTTATGTGTTGATGGATTTTTAATATCCCACAAGGAAAACACTGCACACCAACCTAGAAACCAGAGCTCAAACAACAAGAACAGCTTGTTCCACCCTTCTGAAAGGCAGATGTGCTTGTGCAACACTGTACTAGTGCCTCCATGTTGACCACGGATTACTGAAAATGTACGAGGGATTTGATCTCATACCACATTATTGTTAAAGAAAAGTAAAGGGCTTTGGTTTACTGTTGAAATGCTTTTAGAGACTGGATATACAATTCATCTAAACAGTATCTGCTCTATCAGACATGAATTCTGGACAGGTTAATGCCAGCCTGTCACACTTTTCAATGAGCAGCATCCTTATCTTGCCCATGTAATTCAAATATTGTACATAAAAAGCTGGGAGGAAAAATCCTGAGAGACAGAAGAACGTTAAAGTGAAATAGAATTAAAATGCATTTTCATCCAGGAAAGCAAGTGGTAAAAATATGGCACGCTACTCCACAGCAAAGCCATACAAGCAAATTGATTTTTTTGGTTCACTGACAGAAGAAAAAAAAAAAAAAGTTTTTACTCATTGCAATATAGCATTACTTTACCCTTATTTAAATAAAGGTAGAGCATTTTGAAATTAAAAGTCTATGCAAGTGAAGAATCTAAATATTATACTTCTAGCTTCCATGTTTTCCTCACTGAACCCAACAAAACACTTTTGTTTCAATTGACCAAATTTTTTTTTGTTAATAAAATAGCAGAGCAAACATTCCCTTCATTTAAGATCTAATCACTCTGTACATTTAAAGGTATGTGTTTATCTGTTACAAATTTTCCCCTCACATGTGCATCTTAAAGTTCACACTGGCTGAAAGCTCCCCATTCATACAGCCTTGGTAGTAACTCTTTCCTGATATTGAAAAGCTGGAGATCATTGTTGGACAATCAGTGTTACGAATCTACTCTGATGTTGAAGAGTTAGACCATACTTGCTTGCACATACATGCTCGTAAGATTTAGGAAAGCAATAGGAAGATTGTACCATTGTTCCCTCCCAGCCTCCACAATTAAAAAAAAAATAGCTTAAGAAAACAGGTAAAGGTTACATAGATTGCAAGAGAACACTTACAAAATTCACAACTGCATTAGTAGTTCATGTATAAACACAGGTATCTACTATATACATTTTACAGTCTCCGTATATACATATTAAGGACAAAGTACATCCATACTTTTCAGGGCTCCAAGAGATACTTAAGGTTTAGAAATATGTTTTCCTTAAATATGTCTCGATTTAATGTAAAAAATTCTATTTTCAGCTGAAAAAAAAAAAAGCTAATTTAATAATAAAGTTCAGATGTCAAAGCTAAGCTGTTAATCTAAATTTAAAGTGTGACATTTTTGAAGTTACTAACATCAAGCAGACATTTAACTTTAACATCAGTTTGGAGATTTTTTTTTTTTCTTTCATAACTTTGTAAGTGTACTGCAGAACAGCTATTTCACATCGAACCCACTCTGCATACTTCCTAAGCTGCTATAAATAAAACATTCAAAAAAATCTCTACTCCAGTGATTCTCTCTTTTCCATCACAATTTACCTGCAGTGTTATTAAAAAAACCAACACCTTATTACAAAACAAAATGTAAGTGGAGCTCGTGTTCAGTCAGCACTCCCACCTCACAGGAACAAATTCTATTTTCAATAATGTTAATTACTTTTCTTAACAGTCCTCCTTTTCTGCATTCACAGCTCCCATTTTAAGCCATTGCATAAACTTCTGCTAGGGTAACTCATAAGTGTTTGAGACAGATTAACACAATAAAACTATTTCAAATTGATTGGTTTATTATTTACTGATCAGATCACCACTGGCAGTTAATAAATGCATGCTATTTAGGAAGCAACCTAATTTGTTATGTTTCCAGTTAAACCTGTTAATAGTCCATGTCCACATAGTGGTTTGGAACTCTTATTCCTCAGTAAGATGCTCAGCCTTGTTGGTGGGGGTGATGTTGCATTGCATCTGACATCGTAACCAATTACTAGCAGTGAGAAAACACCCAGTCCCACTTCAATGAATGGAAGTGTTGCTACAGATTCCAGGGGAGCCTGGGTTGTGTCTCCTCTATTAAGGTAACCTTCCATATGAATTTCTAGAATCCAGCTGTTCCCAGAGCTCCAACTCTGCTCTTGGGGATGCAGGCTCAATATTGAATCCATCCTCCCCAAATGGGAGGGAGTTTAGACTGGTGTGACAAGAATCCAGAATTTTGGGAGTAACCAGATTTCAACTCAGATCTGTTTCTACCTGCTACAGCACTACGCATTGTCAAACAAACAGAGAAGAAACCTGAACAAAATAACTGGAGGAAAATATAACAATAACAACCATATCATAGATATTTTTTCCTACTGCAGTATCCAAATTGCTCTTTTTCTTCACTCAAGTCCAATGCGATCGGGAATTTCAGGATATAGAACAACAAAATTTTCCTCCTGCAATGGTGATTGGGTTACAAGAATAGGGTCAGACTGACTATTGTCTCTATCATTAGTAATTCGGGCCTGCACCTGCATTGACACTTTGTAAAATATAAGGATTATTTACTTTGGACTAGACTTAGTCTGGTCCCCTGTGTTGTAGGTTTCCACCACACATATATTCTGAAGACGTCCTGCAGATATCTCGGAAGATCACCTGCATCAGCAGTTGGAGTGCACCTACTGCTGATTTAGTGCACCTTCTTGATTTAGTTCAGGTTCCTCTGAAATATCACATGCACTAAAATAACTCTCCAAAACCTAACATGTAGTAAGCATGGATGACTGGAAGATTTAGTTTAGGATAATAGTGCAGTTCAGAAGTGAAATGCTAACAGAATCAGCCATCCATTGCCTTTTCTAGCTTTTCTGTGGATCTCCACCTTTTCATCAGCACAGTACCCAAAAGTGTATGAAATGTTATGTAGGAGGCAGATTTCTAGGCCAACTATTTGCTTAGTAAAGAGACAGCTCCAAGGAATCTACAGAAGCCATAATCACCTTATACCAGTGCTGTCATTATCAGGAAACAATGTCATGTTTGTTTTAAGCAGTCAGGAGGGTTGTTTGGTTTTTTTCTACCTCTACCAATAAGTGCCTGAAAAATAAATCATGCCCCTCTTTCACTTTATAATCTTCCCTGTTGGGACTGACACCGTAATGATCAATTAATCAGAAAGATCTTATCACTCTCTGGCTTTACACACCAGATAGTTACTAACTGCTGTCCTGCGAGTCTCATAACAGAGAGAATGCCAAATAGTTAATCCATACATTTTAAAGTCCCCCCATAAAAATTGGGATGCAATGCCATAAGGACCATTTATATGTTAAGCGTTTGGCATCTAAACGCACTAAAGATGAGAAAAGAGGATACTAATGCTTGTTTTACAAGTGTAAAATATTTTTTCTAACTTTTATAATAATATTAAAGAATTGGTAGATCTGAGGATTGATCTAACATGGGCTATTTATTTAATAGGAAGGACATCCGTTCTGTATCAAACTTGTGCGGTGCACAGAAACAACTTGGACATCAGCACATGCTTACCATAATTTTCCTAATAAATTAGCCTACCATTGCCAGAACTAGCTATGTGAACCATCCATTTCCCCCACCCCACTCCTCTCCTGCAGAAGGCAACTAAAGGTACGGTAGGAGAAATTACAAGCCATCAGCAAAGCTTTCTTTTCACATAATCCTATGTCCAGCACCACTAGATAACACTTTGTTTCGTTTCCCTTTATACCATTCCAGAGGCAGCAGGCTGTACTTGGTCACCAGTAGCCAGACCAAGGGCTATGGAGGAACAATAAGGAAGAGTTTGTTATACTCTGGATCATTAACCACATCTGTCATATTACATCTCTTGCTTTTACTATTGGCAGACATAAGCAAATAAATGTCTTGCTCCATTTTGTGGTCAATATAATTTCTAGCTGAAGATAGCAAAAGGCTGCAGCGTTTAATAAGGAAAAAAAGTAGGTATTAGGAATTGATGTACACTTCTGACTAGTTCAGTAGACTTCACAAATACAGTATTTTCCTTTCCATATTCATTCTTCAGCATGCGTTCAAGTATGGTTATACAAACCACTTAATATTTCTGAATTAAAATGAGCCTCTTCTGGCTAAAGATGTTTATGATCCTAAGTCTTTTAGGTTGTTAAGTAATTTTATTTAAATTACTGTCCACTGCCTGACACCCTTAATATTTTTCATTGATATGCCTTCAGGGTTTTATTATGAAGTCAACTTTGCTGAAGCAGTATATAAATTCCCTTTCAATTTACCTATAATTTTACCATTACTAATTCTTCACAGCTGTTCAGATATAGCACATCCCTAATAACACTCAGTGATATGGAGACACTTTTTATTACTGATTCCATTTGGGTTAAAACCAAGTTGTCAGGAAGAGCACACAGCTCACAGCAGCACACTGCTCCTGTGGAGCCTGCTGCCCAGCCACCCTCCGCCAAGAGTAGCACGGAGCCACATTCAGCAGAGCCAGGCTGGCCAGTACTGAAAGAGGGCATGGCCCTACAGAGAGCCATGATTTCCTGCTGTTCCAGAAACCTCGTACTTTGGATATTCAGTAACTTGGTTAGTGGTTTCTTCCCCAATCCTGTCATTCTTACACCTATGCATTACTTCATTTTGTGACCCACACATAATACTAAGTAGATTTAAAGTGGTCCATGCTGCCTCCTCAATCTAGCAACTATATTCAGAAGAGACAAACCTTAACATTTGCAGCCTTAGTTTCCCCAGTAAGTTTTGTTATTTATAAGATAAAATACAAACTTTAAATCATGAGGTTTTATGTTTGCACAGTCAAGCTTGAACTGACATTTTTTCAACCTCTTTGGTCCCTGAAAGTGATCAGCCTACCATTCTTCAGAGACTTCTCTGCCCCCAGCAAGTCTCATGTTGCAACCACCTCCAGAACATTTACTGCACTGCTCACACCCACACACAGCAGTTCAAGTGATACCTCGTGTGCTCCACCAAAACTTAGAGCCACCTGACTACTTCAGGTAGCTACAGGAGCTTAGACTGCATCATCCCAAGAAAGCTGCAGGGATGTTGCATTAAACAGTAACCACATACTCAAGAAAGGGACAGAGAGAAGTCCTCAAGAGCCACACCACTGCAAGGAGGCATGCAACACTTGGCTCCAGCCTCACTATGATTATTAACACGTAGCTGGCATAACCAAATCCTCAGCACACTGCTTGGTTTTCATCAATGGCGATAAATACCAACACTTGGTCTGTCAGCCAACTAGTCCATTCAATCAGTGCTTTGCTAGTAGCCTCCTGCACCAGAATTCAACTCCTTTAACTTTTCTGCCACATACTTCACAGTATTTGTGGTAATAAACATTTGTTACTAAAAGGGTGATTGGGGAAATCACACAATGTTAGCAAAGCAAGCCTTTTAGTGCAGAGCAAGAAAAGCATCATGCCTAATTAAGAGTTTTACGATAACTGTATGATACAGTAATGAGGATGGATTTGAAGTGCCTTCAGCAAGCTCCATTTAAAGAAAAACCCAGATAGTGAAAAATAATATTCATTATGTTCAGCCATTAGTAAATATCCTCAGAGTAATGGGAAAAAATAATTCCTAGAAGAAACATTTCTAGTTTTCCTATAATTACTGTAAATCAAAACATATTTGATAGGATGAAAATTAATTATTTGCCTGCACTGGCAAACTTCACAGCTATGCAGGTTTTTTTGTTGTTTTTCTTTTGTTTCCAGTTAATAAGACATTGCTTCAAGAACCAAATTATTTCTCTTTTTTTTCCCCTCCACTCCTATTCACTGCTTAGATTAACAAGGCACTATTCCAGAATTAAAGCATTATTCTCCTATTACTGTGTAACTCAACATTTATTGCAATGACTACACATGCATTTGTAAAGCTGCACACACACTTCAAAGGCATAATTTATAGCTTGTAACTGAAATTTGGAGTAAAAGTGTCTGACTGAGCCTTGTGGTTTACTTTCAGAGCACATCCAACCCAGCAGCATACTACCAGTCTCTTAGAGAAAACCTGATTAACAAAATGTTATTCTGTCAAGTGTATGCTGATTCAAAGCCACAACAAAAATCAATAGGAATATAAACTGATTTAATGTGACACAAACCATGTACATGCAAAATTGTGAGCATGTGTAAAATGCTGGTGCTCCACTAGTTTGAGTTCACGTCATCCGAGATTCCAGCTCCATAGCAGCAAGCCTAGCCTATACTTTGTGCTCTGATCTAATGCTGCTTATGCATCAACAAAAAAAATATCACAAGGATGGGACTCCGTTGCCAACAGAACACAGAGTGTGTTCACTACTCTGTGTTTTAGCCCTTACTGCTATTTTCATTCAAGAGAAGAAAAAAAAAAAAACCACATGGCAAAAATAATTCCTACAAGCTCTTTTGATTTGGAATTGTTTTTTTTTTTTTTAAAACCAGCATGTCTAGTCTGTGTATTAGACTGCAAGATAAAGTAGCTGCAGCATCTTGTGATAACATCATGTACAACAAACACACTGTCATCAAAAGCCTGAGGATTTCTTTATCACTAATATGATTTGTATATTTTGCCCTTGTCCTTGCAAGTATAAATGATCTTCTTTGCTCTTTTTATTTGCAAATCTGTTATCACTGGAAGGTCATCACACTTATCAGCCATCATTCAGAGAACACCAGTTGCCTGACAAAGCACTCAGTGAAGCCTTCCATCCATCCATCCAAGGATTGCAGGGGTGAGGGAGGATGGAAAAGGAATTGTGTCATCTGAAAAAAACATAATTCAATGTCAAACTGGCTTTATGGCAGAGTATCTCAAGCTTGTAGCTCAGATGTATACTGTACCATAACTACAACCTTAGATATAATCATGGTTTTTATCAAGTAGCTAACAACTCATTCATTCCACCATGAACATTTGGATCAAGCACGTCACTGGAACATCAAATATGGCTAAAAACAATTTGAAGCAAATACCTCAGATGGGATTTTGAAACACTCCAAGCAGTCAGATGCACACCTTCAAAGAGGATTCAGTTTTAATTAGGAAACACTGGCTGGCCTCCCTCCCCATCTCTAAATGCACACCTGTGCTCAAGAGACCCCCAGTGATGGTCTCCACACTGCCATCCCTTTACAGCAGCTCCTTCTAAATGAAGTGCTTGGAGGCTTAGCTAGAGGTTACAAAACTAGAACTCAGGCTGTTTCATTTACAATAGAGATAAGCTAAACTCCAGGAATAAACCTGAAAGTGTTAGATGTGCTAGGAAAACATGTACCCAAATAATTATAATATGTCATTAATAAGGATTAAGCATATTAATAAAATTACTTGCAGAGGGTTCAGTCAATTGCTGGTATCTTTTGTGTTAATTAATACTTGGCACTGTATAAATACTTATATGAATATAACAGAGTAAAATACAGTCTAAGACAGCTTCCAAAGCTTTTTTAGGTAGCTGCTAATGAGAAATAATGGTTGTCTGAGAAAAGCATTGGACTAAGTTGAAATATAAGGCTGGGTTCTAAAATTTAAAAGTTGCCCATAATTCCCAAGAGGATGACTTCCACTCCATTACTTTGATTCAGACCCATACTTAGTGCAGATGGGCAGGCTTCTCTACACGCAAGCCATACATATCCATCTATCTATTTGCAGGACAATACCTGGGATTAGCCCCAGAAACCTATCAGTTCTGTGTGTATGTATATACAAATCTCTTCAGTGCATCTCTTCCACTCCACAGAAAGAGACAGGTTTAATTCATTTTTCAAGATTCAAATACAAGTTTGTATCTTATCTGCAGACCAAATGCTAAAATGAGTTTGTCTGCCATCTTCATCTCCCAATGACCACCATAATAGCCCTCATTTTGGCACACACTTTTTCGAGAAGGGAAAAGTGGGGCCTATTTAGCTTTAGTCTGGCTGCATGGAATAATTCATTTGGACAGTCAATACTGCTGCTCTCCAAAACGCCAGCCAAACACTACCAGAGACAGACTAAAAGGCCTTCAACCCAGAGGAAAACATTGGCTTCTTCACAACTGTGAAGTTCAGATATTCATTTAAACAGGAATTAGGCAGCCTGCAGTAGTGCTTATAGTGGCAGCAGAATTATCTGACCTGTGAGATGGGAGTAGTTGTCTCTGTTGACCCCATATCTTCACAGCTCCAGAGCTCCGTATCACTTGGGAACATTGCCTACTTCTCTACCCAGGAATCATCCAGTTCCCATTTAAGATTTCATCTGATCTTTTCTCAGTTAGGTTGGAGATCATTTTTACCAAACTGAAATGAACTGCCAGTGCACCGCCAAATTCATGCATTAAATGAAAGAGGGGTAACTTCAATTTCTTCTCCTTAAAGGGATAGTTATTTGCTGTAGCAATAAGATTTCCGAAAGAAACGTGACACTCAAGCTGATTATTTCTTTTTTTTTTTTCCTTTGTAAATTAAAGTGTAACACTTAAGTTGTCCTGTGCAGCCTGTCAGGATGCTCTGGCTTTATTTCTGCAAATGCTAAAATAGTCCTTCATGCTGCAAGAAAATAATCATTCTTCGGTAAAGTAGAAAAAACCCACAACTTCTCCATATCCTACCTAGGTCATCAGGATTTCTTCTGGTCCTGCCGAGCTCAGAGGATGACAGTACTAGACAGGTTATCATCACACTGTCAGAAATTCTTCAAGCTGCCAGCTGCTGCTACTTCAGCCCATTTTTCAACAACCACATCTCACCCTGCTGCCTGCCAAAGTCTTCCATTGCTGGAACACAGTCACTGCCAACTGGCAGGATGCCTTCAAGGAGGAGAAAGGCTTTGCTACATGTCTGCTTTTTTTCCCCCAGTCTCTCTCAAAGAGAAAGTGTCATTTAGTAACAGGTCCCTGTCAGACAGGAATGACTGGCAAGTTGTTTGCATTTCTCTTCAGAATAAAATTCTGTAAATACGTGCTTAAAACTTATAAGAGCCCACAAGTAAAAAAAAAAAAAAAAAAAAAAAAAAAAAAAAAAAAAAACCTAAAAATAAAACT
>WHYT01015970.1:171273-263100 GCA_009806455.1 Tetrax tetrax
AAAAAAAAAAAAAAAAAAAAAAAAAAAAAAAGCTTAACAGTAGTTCTTTAAATACAAGAATGACTTAAGGTTAACTGCTTCCTTAACATGCAATAGTAAAATAGATTTACATAAATAAAGTGCTTTGATTTTAAGTAGCACTCTTTCTCCTAAAATAGTTCCAGAGGAGATGTGACCTTGTTCAAGCACCCTTTGAACTAACAGCGTAGGAAATCTTTCAGACACATTTCCGAGATTCAGCTGACTAAAGGAACTTTCTCCCTACAGCAGGGAGGAAGATCAAACATTTGTTACAGGGTTTTGCTCAATAATGAATAGGTTTGGTGAGCAAGCACAGAAAGCTTGGCTGGGACTAAACTGCACTGGTACAGCCCACCCTGCAGAAGCATAAACCACAGCCAGGCTTTTATACATACCACACACCATTTTACATATACTGAGCTTTTAAAACGTACCAGTCAGGATCTTTCTCTCTGACTGGGCTTTCCTACTGCTTTCTCAGGCAACAAGGTGCCACAGTACAAAATACCATGTTTTCCAACTCTCACCGTGCTGGTCACCCTGGAGTTCTGACTGGAGACTTTGCTTACATTTCCCCTGAAATCCAAGACAAGCGTACACAGAGTACATTTTGTGCAGCACCCCTGCAAGAGCCATTGCAGCAGCTGGTTTTGAGTACAGGTGCCCCCTGTCAACTTTTTTAAAAGGAAAAAAAAAAAACCTACCAGACTTGCAGCAAGCAGGATAGCCCATCTTAGACAAAATCCATCAGATAAGGCCTTGATCTAGAAAACTGCATGCTTGCAAGGGTTTCTTACTCACCTAAATAGCCCCACTGAGCTCAGCGAGAGCAAAGCGATTTATCAGGTAAGTGCCTGCAGTCTGTCAAGACACACTGGATGCTACAGAGTAAGCATAAGGGTCCACAGGTATCCCCAAACAACTTGAGTATTCCCAGCATTAGAAGCACAGTTTTAGGAACAGGAAAAGCAAAATACTGTAAAATAGCCCTATTTGCAAAGCTTGAAGCATCACCAAATTCTTTGACTGGTATGTGCACTGTACAAGGGGCTGGAAGCCATGTCTCCCCAAGGACAGCAGCAAGCACCTCCCCGCCATCTTGTGGTGAGCAGCAGCCACTACACTGCTGAGAGTGTAGAAACCCGAGGAATATGCTTTTCTGAAGGAAAAACCTTGCATAGGCTGAAGTTTGCTGGTTTTTCCAGCTGCATCTGTTGGTATAGTAGGAGATATTACATCTCCTTACAAACCTTATTTTGCTATTATGTGGGCTGGATCTTGATCAGAAAAAAAATAAAAATATCAAGTTATCATTCTGATATTACAATCTTTTTCCACACACTCCTTGCTCAGCTCTCAGACACAAAGCACCCTCAGTTCTGAGCCACAGGGATCACCAGTACCTCAGTCCAGCCACGCCATTCCATACAACCTGTCAGCTCCAGCCCTGAGGTAATGTCAGCCGCCATCTTGTGTGCCTGCAGCCACAGGAAGGATGAACATGGAACACTCATTTGCAGGGGCACTGGCTGCTGTTATCAGCTCCAGGTGCCCTGGAGGCAGAAAGGCAAGACTAGGGAGGGGAGATGTTTATGTAACTGTATTTATCTTCCCTCAAAACTCAGATCAGTGATCTGAAGTTTGTGCTGACTCACAGCACGTTCAGTCCACTGAGATGTCCCCACTGGAGGCTGCACTGCCAGCAACACAGGGCAGGCAGCCATCTTGCCCTGCTGCCACCCTCCTCCAGCACCAGCTCTGCACCTCTTTTTACACCAGGCTGCACGATATTGGGCCTTTCACAAAGCACCCTGTAAGTGCTTTAGATTAAATAATTATTATAGTCATTAACATCCCACTTCAAGATTTATCTTCTCTATATATTCCCAATAAATTAGGTGTTAGTTTCCAGTTATTCATTTTGCAGAAGCAAACCTGTCAGTGAACTAATAGTGTAATTTTACACATTAGCTCCAGACCTCACTGCAATAGAGATATTTTTTTTTTTTTTTTTACCAGTTTCCAAGAAAAGGGACTAGTTAGTCAGAGCTACTACTGGCCATGCACCATCATGGAAAACAGACCCAGATCAGCAGCATATCTTATGAGATCACATGCACCACCACACCAGAAGATGCCTCATTAGTTGTCAAAAAAAAAAAAGTGTGACCTAGAGCCACTTACAGAATCATAGAATGGTTTGGGTCAGAAAATACCTTCAAGATCATCTAGTTCCAACCCACCTACCATGAGCAGGGACACCTTCCACTAGACCAGAAGGGACTTGGATTCACCATGGTGTCTGGTGGGGCAGGAAAGGAGAGAAACCAGCATGTAGAAAGATCACTTCCAGAAGTGCCCAGTGAGAAAGATCAAGAAATCAGCACCTGGTATGATTAATCCTGACTACTCCAAAGGACAGAACAAGAACAGTGAAAATACACATGAACCTTATTTAAAAGCAAGACGGGGAGAATTATATTAAAGAAGATTAATCCACAGACAAGAGTCTAGCAAGTAACTACAGAGTCCCATTTAAGTACTTAAATTCCTTTCTTGTTTCCTTGAAGTTCATTCTCATCCAAAGCACACGTGAAATGTAAGTGTGCTGGATAACCTCCTTAAGTAGGACCCTGAAGAACTTGACTGAAAACACCTGGCAGCAGGGAGCTACCAGCTAGAAACCTTTCTCTGTGCTAGCACGATTCTGAAGTGGATGGCAGTCAGTTCTACCTGGACCCCAGAAGATCCCTAGAAGTACCAAAGTTTGATGCCATTCATTGCTATGAAGATATGAATCCCCAGCAGGTGTGGGGCAGGAAAGCGGCAAGAAGGAAAGCAGCTGCACGGGAAGCTGAATCATGCAGAGAGCCACAGTGGGCTTCCTCCAGGAAAGGAGCAGGACAGCCATATACCAGTATTACAGCTCTCCAGAAACTTCTTGGGTAGGTAAATCTCAGTAGATGGGTAAATACTAACCTGTTCTACAACACAGGCTGAGACCTGGACTGCTACAGGTAGGTTAGAGGCAGTTTAGATATACTCACATGAACTGCCATTAGTGAAACATGAACATACCCTGTCTGTGCAGGATGGGGCAGTTTATACTGCAGCATGACACACAGTCCAGCACAACAAATGCCAGAGAGTAAACCTGCTCCTGTTTTCTCTACCACAATCCTTCCAGTCTCTCAAAACAGACTAGAGGATGTTTTGTCTAATAGTTTGATTCTGGATTATAATTCCATTTTTTAAGTTTGCCTCTGG
Source organism: Tetrax tetrax (assembly GCA_009806455.1). NCBI lineage: Eukaryota > Metazoa > Chordata > Aves > Otidiformes > Otididae > Tetrax > Tetrax tetrax. The sequence goes on from WHYT01015970.1 coordinate 174,562, forward strand.
TACACATCCTCTCCTTCTCAGACTGCAAAAGGTAGAAAAGCACTGCAGAAGTTAAGGGAGCATCAAATGCTACCAAGGGTCATTCTGATGTACTTTTTACGGACAGTCTCAAGACCAGTAGCTCATCAGGTTACAACTGGCATGCTATCAGAAAGTAACTTTAAAAGCATTGCAGATTCAGAATTCTTCCCTTTAAAAGCATTCACAGTATTACAACTGGATATTTCTATAATTTCTGAAAACTTTGTCAAAGCCATTGGAAATAGAAGATACATATCTGTGAGCCAGAGAATGTCTTAGAAAAACCTGATCCACACAGCAGGTGGAACTTCCACCCCATCCTCAAATGGTTCATACATTATTTCCAACTGAGTATGAAGATAATGATGAGTGGAGGTGCAGACATGACATCCAAATTTACAGGTTTCTCAATTTTTCTTACAATTAACCTTTCCTTTTTATTTTTTTTTAAATAAACTGAAGGCATCTTGTTTTATGCTAATGATGGCAGATAAGCAACTACAATATTCAAGTATCTCAAATTAGTAAAAAAAACAAAGCATGGGAAGGGAAAGCATCAGAGAGAAGTGAAGGTGCCAGTATAGGTTATACGTGAGAACAGAAACAAAAATATTTTTAAAATCGATGTCTCTATCTTAAACTCTGAATAAACCCCACCTCCTTCCTCCAATTCTAAGAGAGGAGGAAAACAGTATTGTGGTGAATTTTCAGAATTAAAGTAGAGTATGTTTCAGAGCACATCTTCAGGAGACATAACTCCATTTTCTTTTAATTGCCCTGACTCCACTTCTGAACTCTGTTCTTGTTTGGTTCCTCTATAAAAACAACAACAACAAAAAGTATTCCAGTAACTTTACATTATTTTTGTTACACTCTTTTCCATAATCTATAAGCACATGAGTTGGAGAAATTCTGACAGTTCTTAAAAGAAATTTAAAGCCACACTCATATTCTAAAGGCTCAGAGCTTTCAATCAGCATTCTGAATAATAAAATCTTGCTATCTCACTCCTGTAAAAGCTCTCCAGCAGGATTAGGGAGCAGAGAGTCAATGACTTCCCATGCCTGTCAAGTCAATACTCCTCCTGAACTGATGCACACTGATGCTATGCCCAAGAGACACACTACTCTTCAATAGGAAGCAAATTGCATTCTCCATTAGGATGAATTTCCAGACTAAAGAATGTGTCTAATTTTAATTTGCTACACACAGATAGTTGACTTTATACTGAAATTGCTGTCATTTAGTGTTTATCATATTCAGATCTGAGAAGCAACCTGAGGAGTAGAAATTACTCTTCCCAGATTTTATTTATTTATGGTATCTTTTCTGCTTACTACAAATGAAACAGAAAAAAAAAAAAAAAATCTTTGGCCGATTCCCAGGATGCACACTGGGTCAATCCATGAAGAATGTTTCACATGTAACACACCAGGAAATCACATTTGCACATCACGCTTATTAAATGCTGTCTGCAGAGATATATTATTGACTCAGCTGATACTTTTAACAGAAATACTAAGACAGTGGTTTTTGTTTCACCTCCAAATTTTTCAATTTATTGGCTCTTCACTGCAGCTCACTACACTTAATCACTGCTCTTCAGCTTTCTGTTCTGCACACATTAACACCTAGTCATCGAAAGTCTGTACAGCATCAATCTGTGCTCCAGCATGGTCACATTCAACTATTGTACAATTCTTCCTACTGCTTCAAGAAAGATCAGATATGTTTTGATACTTGGGGTCTCATTGTATCAGCAAGGCTCTACTCTCCTTTCTTGAAAGCACTCAGCAGTAAAGATGCTGCTTGGTTCACAGCCACATCATCTCATATTGCAATCCTGAGAGCGAGCATATGCACACTAAGGATTATGAAAAGCAATGACAGAGAGAACAGCTGCTCTAGATCACAAGTGGCACACAGGAGATTATCTCTTTCTTTTACATCACAGTGGGTCAAGATTAAACATAAAACTTTCCCTTTTCAGAAGGTGCATTTTAAGTCTTGTGTGCTGCCTGGGATTCATGCATAATTATATCCTACTAAAACTCCACAATACTATCAAGCAGCTCTAGTTTTCTAGTTTGGGGTGTGTATTATTGCTGTGCCTATTAAACAACTTCCGCTTTGAGACCAAAAGAACAAGCAGGAGGTAGAAGTCAGGACTTCTAAGAGATGCCGCTGTAAACACTCAACTTACTGCATAGGAATTGTAAATATCAATTATTTACAAAGGTCTAGGGAGTACCAGGTTATACACACCACAGAAAACAGAGTTTTGGGAATCGCAATATGGCTTAGCACAAATTGAGAGCCACTTGGTAGTACTTCCTGCTGGAGGGCATATGTCATCACCACATGGCAAGTCACGAAAGTGTGAAATAGGATCGTTACGATCTCCTGCCCCCCATTCTGAAGTAATGATAATCAAACCAGTCTATTCCTCACTCCTCCCAAGAACAGCAAGATTTGAAAGAAGAATATTAAAACAAAAAAAAATACTGGGGAAGAAAAGTGATTTTTCAAAGTTAACTCCAACAGTCTGCAAGTTTAAGCACTTAGCTTGCAAGTGCATCTTCATTTTAGTAACAATTCGATCCCCAGTCAAAAGAAGTAGCATTCAGCAGAGCACCACTCATTTACAGCACAGTGCAAAATAGCACCTGAAGAGCTCATTCTGACCAGTAAGTTCAGAGCTGAGCAGAGGAAGGCCCAGAACACATTTGAAATGAGCAAGCTTTTTCTCGTCTTACAAAGCCCAGGAGTTCCCTGCTTTCCAACTTATCTCCAGACAGATGCAGCAGATTCCTGGAACAGGTTGAGTAAGATGTGCAAGACTGCTGTTCTGTTAAGCTTTTGCACAAAGTGCTAAGCCCCATTATTTTAGAGAGAAAGTAACTCACTATCCATAAAATAAAGTGTCCAATACCAGTGAACAACATCACAGTAAATGCAGTAACTGGAAGCCAACTCTTCTGTTATTACCCCGCAGATGGCAGTTACATCCACTCCTACGCATCGAAGTGCTGAGGCACAATACTGTCCCCAAAACTGACAAAGTACCTAGTGGAAGAACTTACCTCATAGTGCAGGAGAGGCTTCTCTCCTTGCTGTCTCGTCCTCTGCAAACTCAGCTTGCATTACAGCCTTCCCAGGTAAAGCCTTTCTTCAGGACGCCCAGATGAAAAACCCTTTTTCTCACAAGACTTAAGTCTTTTGATTGTAATGGGTTTTTTTTTTTTTGCTTTACAGTTTCAGGGGGTTCAAGCATGGCCTTCTCCCAACACAGGGAAAAATTCTCAGCTCCTGTTTCTGCATGGAATTGGGTCATAGCCAGGTCTACTCCACCACTGCAGGCCCCAGATTGCATCATTTTTCTCCCTAGGCTTCCTCTCTTACAAACTGATCCTAAACCTAAGCTTCACCTGTCTGTGGGCTGGGCCTTTCATACCAGCTCACAGCCACAATTAATCTCGCTAACAAGCAGGGCTTTCCCCTCCACCCCCTTGCTCTGGGCTATACCCTGGCTGGGGAGCTGCTGAAAGGTGAACAATCCAGTAAAGCTGCTGATGCCAGCATAAACTTAAGCAGTAGAGCTATATATGCCAGGTTATTTTAAAAGTGAGGAAGAGGCGGGTACAGGTGGTGGTCCTCTGAGATATTAATCAATAATTAGGGAAATATTTTGGAAGCAGGGAAGGTATATTGCTCCTCTTTGCCCATGTGCTGCTGACCAGCCCAGGAGGCATTTACTGAAGTACAAGAATTGGGGTTCATATTTTTTCTGCAGGGCAAGAAGCACATCCTTTAGGGGATCTTTCTTCTTTCAGCAGTTTGCACAAGCCTAGTGATGCTGCAAAAGAAATATTGCAGAGCAGGCAGAGGCCCTCTCCCCCTTTGCAAGGCCAACACAGGCAGTTAGATAGTCCTGCTAACACTACATGCACTGCACACGCTATGTCGTGATTTCTCAGGATGCTACTTGCACCCATGCTCTAAGTAATAGCTTGTCTGGTACTTTACACATTATGAGATGTAATAAATCTATGTGGTTATTTATCTCTTTTCCTGGTTAAAACATCCTTGTGGCTTCAACAGGTTGGACTGTTCTGAGATTTGGGTTTTCCTTGTCCTACCTGCAATTGCAAATACTGCATAGGATTCTTGTTATCTGCACCTGCAGAACATGTTATTGTTGTCAGCTGAGGGGATGCTCACAGCCACCCAACTGCAGTGTATTTTAGAGACTTCTGAGCTCCCTAAAACTAGTTCCCTTCAGTGCTAGTAGCTTTTTACCAGGGTACTGTGAAGCTACCATCCCTAATTTATTTATTCAGGTTTTCCTGTGCTGAGTATAACACTGCAGCAGCTAAGTCACAGCCCAGATCGCTGTGTTTCCTAGCCTTATGTTTAAAACACCTTCTTAAAATGCTGAGATCCTCTTCACCCAGTCTAGGAGGGAAGAGTGACTGGAGTCTGAATGGCTTCCTACTTTCCAAATGAGTGCTTCAAGTGGCAAAGGTGAGACTGAATGTAAAGGAGTGGAAAATATTTCAGGGAAAAAACTGAGGAAGGCCTTATTTATGCCCTAGCCTAGAAAAGGAAGGAAAAAAATGCCAAGCTCTGAAACACTTTAGGGAGCTGGAAAATTCTTTCCTGCTCAGAGCTAATTTACCTTACTGATAGATTTCCCCTGAGGAGGGTGAAGGATGAGGCAGCAAATTTCTGCAGGGAGAGAGGCCTGTTTCTCACAATGGCAAAGACATAGATGAAGGACCCTGCTGCCTGCCAGGAGTGCCAGGTGTATCACATGTCCACCTGAATTTCTCAGATGAGACAGCTGGCCTGCATCAATGTGAGCTTTCAAGAAAAGTCTTGGCTCACTGCAAAATATTTTGGGTGCTCTGGCTGAGCTATTTGAGTATAAAAGTTTCCTTTTCAGGAGAAAGATCTGGCAATTTCAGGTTTCTTTCTATTACAGCGTGAAATGAAAAAACATAAAAATAAAACAAAATTAAATTTCCAGAAATTTTTTTAGGCAAATACAAACTCGTTCTTATTAAATTAAAAATTCTTGTTCCATTTTTTAATTTTTATCATTATAGTGTGAAATTTACCATATATAATATAGCATGAAAAAATTACTAAAGATAAAATACTGGCTTTCGCAGTATGTTTCTTTATTTCCAGTCCTTTAAAATGTGTTTTTATTGAAATCACTTCCTCATTAATTTAATGCATCACAATTTTTTGAGATTCTTATTCCCAGTGTTAACCAGAATACTTAGCTTCTGTAGGAAAAAAAAAAAAAAAATTATTACATGCCATAAAGTCACAAAGTATTTTCCTCTGGAATATAAATGGAAGTAACCTTTCCAAACAGAATATATTAACATATGCTGGAGATCCATTGGTTATTCTGAGACCTCTTTCAGTCTTTAATCACTAAAGCCATCATTTTAGAGTCGGTTTTACAAATGGCAAAAGGACCAATAGCTCTCATGAGAATGGGGGGGTGGGTTCTCAATCCAGGCAAGGTCTCACAAATGTGCTATATTCTAGTAATTATTTTTTAAGCAGAAATGTTGACACATTCCCTAAAATGATAAACAAATCTGATTCTTCAGAATTCTATTAAGCTTCTTGCGAATGAAATAATCCTCATCTGAGAAGTACAAATATGCAGATGGCTTCACCCTATTATATATTATTCTTTCAATTGGAAGGAAATTAGAAGAAACCAGAAACTAACAAATATCTCCAGGCAAGATGTGCAAACTCTGAAAAATAGAGTGCCTCATCTGTTGCTCTTCCTCTCTTGTGATATGAAGAACAAAACTGATGCAATACACCTAAAAAGGGGTCATGTAAGGAGAAAGGAAAATATTTAAGATTTACTTTGAGGAAGTAAGTTGTCAAATGCTCAGGAGAGCTATGTCATTGTGTTTTTTAAAAGATCATCTCTCTCTGATCTATCTTAAGTCAATAAAATTCAAGCTCCTGCCTTTAGAAGAAGATGCAAAACTAAGGATTTCAGTGGCAATACAGGCTTTCTTTCTGCCCTTTTCCCAGACCTCAGAAGTACCATGCTGTCTTCTTGAAGGTAAATCCAAAGGCTTTGTGCACCAGAAGTCTAAGAGATGGAGGAGTGTGGATCTTCATGAAGATGTGGAATTAAGTTCTTCTCTCTCCATGTAAGAATGAAACATAGTCTGTGAATTGGCAAACGTTTGAGCATGAAATATGCTATAGAAAAGTCAGCATTGAGTGAATTTGTGGGACAATTCTGCACTGGAAACTTAGGATTAGCAGATGGAAAGTAGCAAAAGTCATCTGATCTAAGGACTTTGTATGAGAAAAGTGCCTCTCACTTCCATCAGCACTGTCATTTCTGTCACACACGAGCTCTCAACCTCTGGGAACCACAGCTGGGAAAGATGGAGTCACTGGATTTCATGGACTCTTAGTGGGGTATTTCAGAGGAAGGTCTGCATAATAACAGTGGTGTACCTACAGTAATTGCCCAGCTTGATCTGGAGAGAATCGCTTCACATGAGCACCACTCTCCGTATGGCCAGCCTGATAATCAAATCTGGGTTAGCAGAGGACTTTTGGACCCCACTGTCTTTGTACAGGTCAGAGAGAGGAGCTCTCTTTGAGTTGCCCTTGATTTTACCTAGTGCTCAGCATTGCAATGTTCACCCTGGGGCTTCATCCTTCAGATTACCATCATCATCGCTATGGGGAGGATCTATAACAGTCTGAGCAGTAAGGTCAAGACCAGTGAATGTGGATCATTGTCCAGCCTTATCTGATGCTGTATCTTAAGCATATGGAAGAGAGCCCAGCTGTCTTAAGAGTACATCCATGTCCATAGTCAGGACCGAATGTTTTGTTTTCAAAGTGACAGTCATCTAACATGTAATCAATGCAACTTGTCTGCCCCAGTTTATCTTCTCTAATATAACAAGCGCTAACTACCTTTGGTTATTTTTATGAAATTCCTTTCTTTAACTTGATTTAAAACTATACTAGCTCTCTGCTTCCCACCTAGCAGCAGCACATGGTACAGAGGAAGTTTGATTTAGAACATAAATCTATGTGTTTATATAGATCAAGGCAGAGGTATTATTTTCTATATAAAAATTAATTAATGCAATAATCACAAACAGCATTCACTACTAGAAAGAACATAGGCTCATCAACCTAACAATAAGTTCAGGCAGGGCTTTATGCATGGAGTTTTTCACTAATTAGTTTGATGGAGAAAAGAATCATTGCACAGCACAATAAGGAATAAAAGCTAAAAAGCTAAATATGTTTGTGCTCTCATCTTTTATCTTCTCTGCCACTTCCTTTCCATATTTATTCAGCTGATATTTAAATGGCTGAAGACTATAACAAAGAGGAAGCGTACTAATTTTGTAGGCCGTCTTTTCTTTATTGAAAAGCTGAGCTTTTTCAGTATTTTGCAATTTTTTTTTGCTGTAGAAGATCTGCCTGCATAAGTAAAGTGCAACAGAAACATACCTAAAGACTGAAGCTGTGTTTACACACAAGTCCATGTCTAAGCCTGAACCTACACAGCAAACATTTGCGTAGCCTCAGGTTTTTTTAAGAGAGATTGCAGCCTGGTGTTTGACTGCCCAGTGCCCTTGTGGCAATGGGTGCAGGAAAAGAAACAGCTCATTTATGGAATAGTCATCTATTCTATATATTAAATACACAACAGGGAGAGATGGCATGAGGTTTCAAGGGCCAGAAGCAGAGATGTTCTTTTTATAATGAATATTATATTCTTTTTGTAACTCCTTGATTTTCAAAGCCTAGATTCCCCCCACTCCTACTTTGAGAAGTGCCTGTGGCAGGATTAGGAGGAAGATGACCTGACTTGCTGCTGAAGTGTCTGTGAGTGTTGCTGGAAAAACCTGCCTCAGCGTCCCAGTCCCTCAAAGGGCCTTTGCAATGACTTCCACCTTGCTTTGGGGCTGTCAGTCAGGAAGGCTGAAACAGCCAGCTCTTGTACTGTAACATGTGGCAAAAAGGACAAAGTAGCTTAAGAAGTCAGAGTAAAAAGTGCTATGAGACCGCAGTCCTGGGCTCACAGGACCAAAGTGTCAAGTGATTTACTGAGGTCCCTGAAAATGCAGATAGGCGTTTATTAGATATTTTGAAGTATGTAATTCTCTAATTATTATTAAAACCCTGTGAAACAATGGCCTTGCTTGCCTAAATCCTTTTAGAAATTCCATCTCTTAAGTGCTTAAATATCCCTAAACGTTGGCCTTCAGTGCTCCAGCATGCCTAGTTACAGAGAAAGACAGCGGTCCACTCGTATTTTAATGAAAATTAGGAAAATGTCAGTGTGTGACAGCAGAGCATCCAGCTAAGGTGATGAGCACCACTGGGCTAACCATGTCCTAGAAGCCCCTTACTCTCATAATAAGAAGAAAAGAAGAAAAAAAGTGACCAATTAAGGATAAGCTAGGTGTCTAATTCAGATACCAGTAAGGACAAATGCCTGCATTCAAGATTGAGCCATTAAATTTATTGAATATTCATGTTTAGTGAGTATGGGATAAATCTCTTGTGTTTTTATTTAGGGTTTTGTGATGTACATGCGAATCAGCTTCAGTACTGATGATATTAATCATCCTCTCCTCCCCCAAGATCTGTGGGTCTCTGGTGTGGTTTCACATAGTTATTAATAGTATTGTGTCTCTCTAGCTGTTTCTCCCTTCTGCACTGCTACAATTCTGTGATGTACCATGTGAATAGGGAGAGAAGAGATTTGATTTGTCTTTTCCACAATGCCTGAACTGCTCCATACATGAATCTCAGCCAAAGATCTGAATCTTCATGAACCAAAGTGCCAGCTCAGAGAGCTGGAAGTTACACACGGACAAATCAAAGTTAGCTCCCAAAGCACCAAGATTTCTTCTTGTCTTCTACCCTGGCATCCACCAGAAACAAAAAACATTGAAAGCAAAATTGTCACTTCACAAAGTCCATCCATACTCTAAAACGCGAAATTCATAGTCTTATTTCCCAGTGTCCACAGGCATGCAATTTTTTTTTTTAAAGACAGCAGGACTAATCAACAAAACAGCTAATGAGTGACATTACAGAAAGCATTACTCTATCATGGATGAGATTTATACAGCTATAAACAAGAAAAGCAACATGTGAATACATTTTTCTTAAACTTTTTTTTTATTTTGTGGAGTTCTGACTTTACTGTGTCACAAATTCCACATCTGCTCACCGTGGCTTTAGAGATCACTGCTGGACTGCTGCACCGAGCTTTGCATGAGCATACATAGCCGCATGAATCCTTGTTAATACAAGCTTACAATTCTTACAGAGCTTGTTTCAGAGCTGACGCTTACTACTTAGTCTTTCCTTCCCTTATGCCAGAAGGAATGACACTTCTATTCCACAATCACACCAGGCCTCCCCAAGGGTAACGGTACGTACAGCTGGTGCACAGAATAGAAGGGAAACACCGTTTCCAATTTTAAATGCATAAGCAAATTTGCATCCAATTTTCATGCTTATTAAGACAAAATAATGTTTCTCTCTGCACATAAAGAGCTTTGCTCCTCTAGTGACAGAGAGGGCTGTTTCAGATGGGCTGGGAATCGCAGGTGCTGGTTAAACTTTGTCAAGCCTGTCTGCATAGCAGAAAACAAACAACCCAGGCCCCAAGCCTGCAGATGTGCACTTAATGAACTCTTGAGTTTGCCTGCTAAGAGAAATCATCCATGTCTGTCATACATCATGTACTGAGGAAAGCTGAGAGGAGGCTCCAGGCAGCATCCCCATCCCCTCCTTTCGGAAAGAGCAAGCCCTACAGTACAGAACGGAGCACGTGAACCTGCTTCCTAAGGACTGCTGTAGAAACCACTTTAAGGCAGCAAACACTAGAGACCATAGGAAAAAAAAATAGTTATTTTCTCTGTGTTTTACTATAACCCACATTTATTTCTTCTGTGCCTTCTGTTTACCACAATGCTATGCTTTAAAAGAAAAAAAAAAAAAAGTAGCTAGACTCAGTGTGATGAGAGACCTGTGAAGAAGCTACATTCTTCATGATAGAAATTTAATTATTCTAGTATTGACAAAAATGAGAATTAAAGGAGGAAAGAACCTGCTGACTTCCACAGGCAGTAAAAAACAGGTTTATCTTTCACTGTTTATTGAGCTCTTAGATATGATAAATTCAATAATGGTCTGGTGGTTGTTTAGTGTTTTATGATAATAGATCATTTGGCTTAGAGTAATCATGGTCTTAGGCTATGAAGGTAACAAATAAGACTTCAGACAACATCATGTTGCTGAGCTCAAATATTCCCAGAAAGACAGGAGAAGAGGGAGGAGAACAAGGAAAAAGTGATATTTAAAGCAAACAGAGTAAATAATGCAATCATGTTGATCCTAGTAATAGCAAACAGTTAAAAATGATAATGGAAGTTACTGAAGTAAAGCAAAAATGTATCAAATATAGACAGAAAGCAATTATAAAAGGTATAATAGAAAATTGAAAGGACAAGCTAGCTGATGTAAAAAGCTCAAAAAACCTCTGTAAAACATTCAAGGGGAAGAAGTTGCACTTGCTGATACTAATCCATGAAGGCTCAGGGAATGCTGATTAGCACAGAGCTGCTTGTCATTTGTACAAGGACGTACGGGCCTGTTCCAGGTTTAAATAAATGGCTGAGTGGCAGAGACTAAACTCATTGGTGTTAAGAGTAAAAAAAATTACAGACTTTGGTCATCAGTTACTAAGGCACCAGAAATAGATTTACTGGATTTTCAGAGACTTTCAGAGATTTTCTAAAGCCACCAATCTCTCTGAAAGGAAAACATGACTTACCACACGTAATGTGAACCCACCGCTGGGTGATGTGAGCTGATGCTGTGGTGCTCAGCTCAGGGAATTTGCTACCTTTCAGGATTTCTCTACACCACTCATTTTATTGCATCTACCTTTGCAAGAAGCCCAAGCTAAATTACTTTCAGACTGAAAAAAAAAGTACAGGTACTGTACAAAGTAGGAAATACTGAATAGGTGGAAAATTAGACATCAGTCATTTCAGGATTCAATTCCACATTCAGCCTCAGCATTTCTGGACAAGTCAGTTCCTTAGATGTCTGGTAAGATTTCCAGAGCCATCTCACCTTTAAAATCCTCCATGCTTAGTGTATGTTTCCTCAGCAGAGGTCTGAGAAGGGTGCATTACTTATTAAGACTGCTGATTCTACAGCTGTGCTTTCAAAATCTGAAGAACAAAATTCACACAAGAACAGTGGCAGGAATCAAGTTGTGGTCTCAGATGGGTAATGCTGAAGGCTCACAGCATTGCCTTCCTATTTTCACAGTGTGGACATATTTGCTGATAGAAAACAAAATATCTAAGGCTAGCACCATAGTATTGAACTGCCATATCTTCTTATTATCTTTCTTATTTTCTTTTCTTTCTTTGGTGAGTTAAAGTTGGCAAGGATCATAGCTATTCTGCTTTGTAAAAAGTAACCTGGGAGGAGGTGGGAGCCTCAGTCAGTAAATAGGTGCATAAAGCATTAATATTCATTTCAGAGATGTCCTCCTGAATTCCTGTCCTGCGTAGGAAGGGAAGCACCGAGCTGGCCGGCATGTTGGGCACTTCACCCCCTATTTGACCCCAAGGACCTACAGACACTATCATTTTTCCCCTACCTTTCTTAATCAAGAAAAACGAATTAATAACTAGCCCCAAGAATCTGACTCATACAACTATGTATCTTAAGTAGTTCAACTCAGCAAATATTGAAATTGAGATTTAAAAAATAAATGCAACAAAGACTATTAACTATGAAGAAACCTGTGCTTCTCCATCCTTGCTAAAAAATGTTCCTTTCTCTTTTTTAAGTATTTGGTTACTGCTTTTAAGCGTATTTGGGTTTTAAATTGCTGTATCTTTATCTAGCATTGTTGCTTACCAATCGAAACCACTCAATTTTTGGAATCTGACAGCCATCTAACAAAGATGGCGCTTTAGAAACTAAGCTGAACCATATATAAAGAAATTATAAAATTCAATATTAATGATCCATTTCATTCTTAAACAATATAATTCTGTGCATCACTGATGAGCCCACCAAATATATGTAATATTCATTGTTGCTTTTGATAGAAAAATAAAGCAACATGCAATACCATCTTTATCTGGAGGCCCTACTCTCATTTCCAACAGAATTCAGCCATTTTCCCATATTTAGCTCACCAAGCGAATGAATTAATCATTCTTTCACTATTGTGCCTGCAAAAAAGAATAGTAAACATTGAGCCTTGAAGGTTTTCTAGTAGAAGTCAACATCTAAATGTTATTCCCATTCTACTTTTATTCTCTTATGAACATAATACCATTAAAGATGCAACAAGCAGCTTTAACTGACATTTTCAATAGGAAATACTGAAAAGGCCAGTGCAACTGGTACTGAAATCTTGGTTTTAAGAGCACAAAACCAATTTTCAAACCTGAGATATGCAGAGCAAATGATACCTAAATACTCAACTTAGAAAGTACAGAAGGTCATCCTGAACTGTCTGCCATTTCTGCCCTGAAAAGCACTAGAACAGTCACACTGTCTAGAGATCCTCTAGAGCCACATGCTGTTTTATGCCAACAAGCCAGAGCTTTCACAATGCCAGCTCTGTGGGTGAAGGGCTGTGAAGGCTGCAGAGGCACCAGGTACGACCTGGGACCTGGGCTGAGCAGCTGGAGGCCAGAGTTTGCCCATGCAGACCACCACGTTCACACCCATATTGCGTCCCGGTGCCCCAGGCTGTTTGAGGCTAGCATGCACAGACCTCAGTCTAGCCTCCTGTTATGCGTGTAGCTCTGGGGATCTGAGAGACCACATTGCTGATTTCTCTGCTTGGATCTGTGTATCTGATTATTGGTTTCTAAATATAGTTGGAGATACCGATTTCTTGACATTTAGTACGTCAGTTCTGCTTTAGAGAATTATCTCATGTGTTAGTTTTCCCTGTGTTCTCAAAGAGCACCATGACTTCTCTGCCAAGTGGGAAAATGCAAGCTATAGTTTTTCTCAGGAATAAACACTTCAAAAGCAGAATAAAGCTCAGACACAGGGCAGGAAGCAAGCAGGCTGCCAGTGTGCTGCAGAAGACAAAAAAAAAGAAAATTTTGAGAAGAGACATTGGACAAATCCTAGGTTTAGAAACAAGCATTAAATTAGCAAGCATTAACACTTTTTTTTTCCCCCGTTTTTCTTTTTATTAACAGCATTTCCAATGTTTAAGGTCAGTCATCAGCAAGTCCTACAATTCAGAGGTCAGAATATCTGGTAGTCCCCTCAAGGCACATGGACATGTGCATTTCCTTCTCATACATTCCCCCAAAGGAGCAATAATTTTCTTAACATTCACCAGCTTAAAATAAACATGTATTGAAAATGTACAGTTTATTATGTCTTACAACACTTTGGTTTTTCCCCATATATTTAATCACAGCAATACAAAATTCAAGTTCCTTAAGTAGAGAGCATGGTATTTTATTAGAGCTTCATCTCAAACTCTATGCATAAATGCTTTTTTCACATTCTTAATTTTTATAGTGATCTTGATAGAATTTCCCTCAGAGAGATGAGAATGATCATCAAATGAAGTTTTAATTATTGACGCCCAAACTAATGCAAAATATCAACAAAAATAGCATAAAGCCTTTTGCATCCAAATTTCTAAGAATGGTAGTGTTCATAGGCTTAAATATTTAAATGTAAAGGGGCTTTATTTCAACTTACTATAAAAGAGAAACATTGCCACTCACTGGCAGTACCAATGTCTTTGCAATATTTGTAGGCATTTATGTGCATCTTTCAAAAGCTCTATTAACCTTTATACTGTTTGTCAATAAAAAGCCCCATTAACATTTAAACTGTGTATGTCCAACTGTCTACTTCAAACAAGAATCGAAAGATAGCCTGTGAGAAAGTTATTTATTACAGACTACATTATTAGGACTGTACACACTGAAGATTTTGAAAAGCTCACATTTCTTAAAGTAAAAAAAAAAAAAAAAATCCATCATCAGTTGGCAAAATGGCTGCTCACGGCCTGAGCAGGAGATGTATGTGACAGCCACACAGGCGAATGGGTATCACCAACAACACAGTGCAGCTTTGGAAAGAATAGTACAACCACATGGAGCCACTTCAGGAATACTGGAGGTCTAAAGAGATCACACTGCATATGAAACTGAAATTTAAACATTGCTTTTGCATAGGATCATCAGAACTTAACTGACATTAACATTTTGTCTTAATTAGGCAAAACCTTTATTTTAATCAAAGATAAAATAATCATTGGATAAGAACTGAAATCACAGCTGTGCAGATGACAGAGTCTTCAATCAAGCTGCTGAACTGGAAGTGCCAAAGACATAATTCACCAGTTCACATATGTCTCCCAAAACTTTGCTGTTTCAAGCATCACCAATTTTGTAAAATCCCTATATGCTTCTTCTGTAAAGTTGGTATTCCAAAAGGTGAGGAAAAATGATCTGAAAATCTACAGACTGAAAGTGAAGTGAAGCAGTCTATTACGACTGCTTTTACAAATCACTAATGAAGACAGCACAATCTGTTCCACTGAAGAGAAAAAAAATTCATTAGTTGTCTTCAAGTATGGGAGATGCACTCACAATGACAACAGAGGCATTCATTTCATTACTTTACAGCAAAGAAATCTATAGGCTCCATAGAAAATTCACAACCAAAATGGAGCTAGTGTGACAAACAGCGTTCATGTAGCAACAATAAAAATGTAAAGTCTGCAAATTCAACAAAAATGCATTTTAGAGGCTTCGCTTCCTCAGGCTCCAGTTTGATGGAGCACCACTTCATTCAGTCATTCCTTTCATCTCACGTCCGTCTTGTCTTCTGTTTTTTTGTTTGTCTCTTTGCATCCTCTGAGCCACCTGTGTCAGAACCTGTCTGTCCAAGAGCACGTACTCCTTGCAGTCGAGCTGTCAGCTGTAGCAATAAGGGAATAAGCTGGGAAAAAAAAAAAAAAAAAAGGGAAGCAGCTTGTGATTACAATGGTATCTAGAGTCTGAATGATCATGTTCTTTAGACTCATCCATCTCAAGACAAACAGAATCTATTGCATAAATGGCACATCTACAAAGATATCAGAAAATGGCAGCAAATCGTGGGAAGGAATCAAATCAAACTTTCAATCTCTAAAATGATTGTCAGTAAGTTTTTTTTCCCTCCAGTCACCTAGCTGAGAACACCAGTTTGAGATCAGAGTCTAGAAAATGACCGCTATTTCCAGTGAAGGGACTTGCAATGACACTGTAGAAAATCCTGGAGGATCTCATGTTCTGTGCTGTTTTACTCATGTTTGAGAATAAATCAAACTACACAGAAAAATTTATTTTCTCCTATCAGCAAAACAGAAATCCAGTCATATCAGAGAAGACTAGAACATGGCTTGTTAACAAAGACAGAGCGGGTTATACACTAGGTAGTTATATTCCTCTTGAGAGCTTTGCACTAGGGAAGGTGTAAAGCTAAGGGACCAGATTCAATGACTTGCAAGATTTTTTCCAGTTTGATTGCTCCTGAAGCCAATAAAATAGTTATTTTCATTCCTACTATCACTGAGTCGTTACCTGAATTTGAATGATGCTGTACTGGATTTTTTTTCCCCGAGCCATTAAATGGGAAGACAAAATTCAGAAGCAGCATAGGAACTCAGCTTCACACTAAGCTCTTTTAAAAGAATGTAATTGTGCAAAAACTTGGCTACATTGTGGCTTTTCTTAAAATGTGTCACATAGGGTGACTACTGACTGCATCTCTGCCTGGATAACCACCTCAACAACCCTTCACTTAACACAGTACGAAGTGTTCACTGATAGGACAATAATATTGGGATAAGAGAAAAAACCCCGTGACCTACCTTATCATGGTTGTAACCAGCCAACAATAGAAGCAGCGTCAGTGGTAACGCGATGTAAGATCCTTGGGCAATATCTTGTTCAGGAAGCTTTCTCTGAAAACAGCGGGGACTATGGGTTATTTATTTTTTTTTAAACAGTTATTTCAACTATGAAATCCCTCAGCTTTAAGCAATGTCAGGAACAGGATCACATGGCACATGCAGTCCTTCCCATCTGGCTTCCTTCTAAGAGCAGCTCTAAGATTTACTGTACCTTCAACTTCAAAGCAGCCTCCTTGATCAGATTCATTCATCTATTACCTTCTTCCTGGGATTTCTTGGTTTTTTTTAAAGCTAATTCACTGATGGTCAGTCTCCACTTTACAGTCAATCTGGTGTGCTTTGATTTACCTGTCACATGCTGCCCAAACCTCTGTGATCCCAAGGATAATACTAGGGCAACCATACTAGCAAAAAAAAAAAAATCTTTCAAGCACATGAGCATCCTTCATTTGTAACGGCCATTTCATGTTTCCCTCCTGCTTCACTGGCATCAGAACATACAGTGATGCAGAAAAGAAACAGATCATTTACGTATTACAGAACAAACACTTCACTGAACTGACTGCACTGTTCAGAAGTGCAAAAAGACACTTCTCTCTCTCAAGGGAGGAATCTTCCCCTGATGCTAGCTTGAAATCCTTCTGCTTTACCCTCTACCTCAGCTGCAATAACTGAAGGTCTCTGTTTGGCCTGGCGATGCTTCCTTCATACATAGAGAAGCCTTTAAAGGAATTCTGACAACAATGCAATCTTTCTCCTTCAGCCCCAAGTTACTGCAACCTTTCAGTTAGTGTCATGGCTATGACTCCTTCCTGAACTCCTTACCTGCCTCCCATAACAGACCAGGTTATTACATCCCTGCCTGATGCCTTAAATTCGGCCAAATCCAAATTCACTGTCATTTTAATGCCTCTCATAAACCTCTTTATATTTACATTAATAAAATTTTGGCTAAAACCACAAAATACATGCAGGCTGTACTACCAGACATTGCTCTCAAGGCAAACATTGAACATTTAAGTGTTTGGTACTTACAGTGGGACTAAAGACCAGTGTAACATGCTTATGATATCCAATAGCAGTGAACGAAACTTGAGGCAGGGTGTAGTCATACTGTGATTTAGACAACGTAGAATCCAGAAGCACCACGTAATTCTGTGGGTAAAAAATACACATAGACTACAGCATCAGCAGCAGCCTGAGACAAAATTAGATTTAAAGGCAAAAATCAGTTTAACAGGCTTCAAAATCTTCTGAGACACTGGTCATTCCAGCATGAATATAGTACTGTAGGCACACCAGAAATAACACTTCAGTGTCCTCAGGGAAAAAAAAAAAATTCAAGTGACCTAAGCTAATTATTCAGCAATATGCTTACCTCTCCATCTCGGAGCAGCGGTGGGAAATGGAAAAACAGGGATAGACCTAAGTTGACTGTATGAATTGGGTTGTCAAGATTTTCACTTTTGTAGAGCTTCACCTGTGAGGGAAAGAAGAAAGCACAAAGCAGGTATTTCTGATCCTGCACCACAATATATATTTCAAACATAACACATCTTGAGGGATAAAAGCATTTCAAACTTCATCATGTGTTTGATAAACAGAAAGTTGTCAAGTAAGAACACCTGGAATTATTCTAATCTGGGGTGTGAAAAGTCACAGGAACAGTCTTTTTACAGAACTTGAAATAATTTAGGAACAACTGATGCCTGATATTTTCCCATATCTAGGTATTAGAAGTAGCCTGTGCTGTCCATCAACCAGAACTGAGTAATTCTTTTAAATAATCCCAGCAGTTTCACAGGAATTTGCAGCTGGGGGTTGTGTCTAGGCTCATTTTGCTTTATTTCAATTTCTCTACACTTATTTAACAAGCTAGACATCCTCAAACTACAGAATAGGCCTGAAGTCTTCAGCAAATAGTTTGCTCAGAAACCAGCATAATTAAAAGAGAGTCGTATCACAGCCGAATAAGGTGAGCAGGGGCAGCAGCAGCTCCTTACATGAGGCTGCCTATACACACAAACATTTATCAGCCACTGTGCCTCCTCCAGAGGACACAGTAAGCAAAGTGATGGGTTTTGTGGACCACTCTAAAGCAGCCTTCTAGCATCCATACCATTGTTTGTAAACCTCTGGATCAGATATCCGCCAAGACTCGGCTCTCCGTGCAGACACAGCCCAACTAAATTCTCATTGATTCTGCCCAGTGCTACTGTGGTTGCAGCTCCAACCACAGCTCGCCAGAGCATTTCCAGTTGTTTTATCAAGCCCATGCAACCAGAAGGGATCAGACTGAGGTCACAACGGCTCACTTGTGTCTGTATCAAATCTTAGCACCTCTTTCAAAGACAAAAATTTCTGCCTGGAAAGCAACGACGATGACATGCACCCGTCAACAGCACACACGTATTGCATGCAACACAAGACTCAACCTCATATGAAACAGGTACAGGCTTGGATAACTTCCATATAATTAAATTTTGACCTCAATTCCTATTTGCTCAGGCTGAACTGCAAGGGTCTAAATTTCTCCAGAGAGATAGGAAGCTCGCTCAGGTGCTCTTCAGTAAGGTGACATATTTTCCCTTCACACCTGCTCTGAGTGTTGGATCCTTTGGATGTCTCCCAAAAAATCCAACAGCTTAGCAATGAGATCTTGAAGGAAATCCAGGCACTGCATTTATATTTGTAGGTAACATTTCAAGAAGCTTTTAAACCTGAGAAATGGTGCTATAACTCCTACCACACTAACACCTCTTACAGATACTTCCAGCAGTTGCACCATAAGCCAAAAGGATCGCAGGTGTTCAGCCATTTTTTTCAGATCACAGCGCAGTCTTTTGAATTTTGAAAATTTCAGCTTTACTATTTTTCTCACACTTTCTCTTATAACTGTACTTTTAAATTCATGTGTTCTATGATATAGTTGCATTCACATGGTATCTTCTTGCTAGCAGACTTGCATGTCATAAATTCCATTTATTTCAGGAATTAATGTAGTTCTCTGATACAGAGGACTCATTTCATCCCTGGTGTCTTGCTCACCTTATGGACAGGGCATCTCTAATTAGGGAAGCAGACCCAGAAATGTACAGGCCAACCTGAGAAAGTATTTCTTAAACAGACTCCCATGAAAAATGGAAACATTAAAGCAAAGCTGTGAGGAACACTGAAATCTTAATTCTATATGGAATTCAAATGGACCTTCATTAAAGTATTAGTCATAATTTGAATTAAATGTGTGCTCTGGCCACTGAACAATTTCCAGTGACTCTTGGGAAAAAAAAAAAAAAAAAAGAAAAAAAGAAAAAAAAAGAAAAAAAAAAGGGAAACCAATGGCAAATACACTTGACAAAGGTGAAGGGCTTGAACTTACACATAATGTGGAGAGATATTCGGAAGATGTAATTACATTTCCACTTAAATCAAATTGATTAATTTGCCGGAACGCTATAATATTAACATTATCAATGTCACTGTTCCCAACCTGCAACATAGAACACAGTCATATTTTTACCAACCAAGGAAGAGTTAACAGAGGACAGTCAGCACAACACAAATATTGCTCGTAATTTTAAACAAGAAGTTAATTTTTGTTCTATACTAGCCACCTGGAAGCTTGAAGGCTTTCCAATTGTACTCTTCCTCCAGAGTGCAGAGCTCACAATTACAGACTTGCACATTATCAGCACAAGGCTGATGGCATTAAGTTAAACTAAAAATGGAAAAAGTGTCAAAAGCATGCATTGTTTTGGAAGAGGCCGAGTTACATACATACGACTGTCAGATGTCTGAACATTGGTCTCAGTATTTTGCATCTGTGCTGAGAGATGCATATTGCTATTCTAGGATGTTTATACAGTTGATTAATGAGGAATATGCTCATATCATAATACAACTTACTTCAAAAATATGTAACTTTATATTCTTCAAAATTGTTTAAAATGCAAAACATTTGTGTTTCTCAATGAGACCTCTGATCAGAGTAAGGAAAGACATTTACTCAAATAGTAACTCCAGCCAACAGACAGATTACAGTCAGGCCAGGTGCCACATCAGCAGTCTGGCGCCACTGAGGCCGCACATTTCTCCTGCAGGTGACTTTCAAACGCTTCTCTCTCCTGGAGAAAACGGCAGGGTAGCCAGGATACTATTAGTACATGCATACAGCTGTCACTTGCAGTACATAACCTTCATATGATTTTCTGGAATTTGAGTTGCCATTCTGTTCCCCTTATCAACCATCAAGCACTCTTAGCAAGAAGACAAAAGGACTTAAAAGATTTCTGCCCTTCTGTTTTGCTGCAAAGGAGGGCACCCCAGTCAGGCACACATCTGAGCTCAAATAATGACCAGCTCCCACTGAAAAGTTCTGGACAGCTATTGAAGGCTAATTAACCTTTGCTGCATGTCAAGAGATAACTGCGAGGCAGCTAACATGAATCTGTAAGGATGGAGGAATATTTAACAAGATTTCATCTGTTTTCAAGTCAAAGTTATTATTACATTTTATAAAGATTTGCTAGTCTGAGTGACAATTTCACCTACATCAAGACTGCAGGATTTGGACCAAATAAAGCATAACAACATCTATCTATCAATCAATAACTAAATATGAAAATAGGATAATATGACAATTTATTACATCCTCAAGTCATGCTTTGTTCCACATCATAAAGAAATGCTGAAAAGTATTCTATGTATTTATTCTCTCATTTCTTGATGTATAGTTTTTGTGACTGTGAAAGAATCCTTTTCACTTGTTTACTGTTTGGGCTTTATCTTAATTCAATTTTAAGCCAGGGTGCTGACACACAATATATGGCCTGTATTTAGGGAGCTAACTTGCTGAAAGCCGCTTGTTGAAACAGAATGCATTCAAGTACATTGCTGCTGACAGAACAGACATAATGCCGAAAGAGATGCATTTCATATTTAAGTGATACTACCAAAAAAAAAAAAAATTACCTTAATTGCCCGATGCTGTGGTAAAGCTCGTTCAATGTGATCATTGCCTTCAGCTTTGAGTTGGACATGATAAACACAACCAGGCTAAAAGCAACATTCAGATGATAAATCCCAACACTGAATAATACATACTTTAATTTTAGAAGATACTAAGAGAATTTTCTAACATTCCATTTAAGATAGAGCACCCAAACAAATCTAACCCTATCCAGTTAAAGTTTTCCGTATCCCAAATAGAAAATTTAACTCAGTAACACCATTGGAGGTGTTTACAGCCAGCAAATACAACAGGGCTATCACAGAACTTTCACTAGTTTATTACATTACAGTATTAAAAGAAATCATCTGCTGTGAAGTGTTTTAGCTAGAAAGAAAATACACTAAATAGGATTAAAATCTGATCAAATACTGTTTTCTACTTCAGAATAATGGCTTGTGCCATACATAGTGGTGCCATAAATTCATCTGCCACATTTCCTGCAGAGCAGCTTACTTCACATACACGCTGTACAATCAACATCACACATACACCCAGCATCCTGCTAAAAATACACTGTCCCAGTATTTTCACAAGAGAAACTAAATGCTTCCCCAAATTCTTTTGCTTAAGAAAATTCCCTGCTATAGCACTTGAACACTGCTGAACACCCGTTAGACACATTCAGTACATTGACTGGTGGCTCGTGTCATGTCATGCAAGCTGTCCAGTGTTCATAGGAGGCCATCACAGTATGCTGGCAGCAAGTTCCACAGACTTACACTAAAAGTTTTTCCCCCTTTACTAGAATTAATGTTCACTGTATGGCAGAGTCTCCGGCCACCAAGAGATTCAAGGGAATTTAAGCAAGCAAACGTGATGGGAAAACAGAAATCTGTAACTAAATAATAAAACAGATTTTATTGCTCCATTATCACACTAACATAAAAGTAAACGACAGAGAGCATTCTAATGCTTACCAGAAGGCCACGTAGCCTGAATTTCCCCTCTTCATCAGTTATCGTGTCTTCTCCATAGATGCTACAATCCTCCTGCCCCACAGCTTCTACCGAGACCCCCTGCTCAGGCTCTCCATTTAAAGAAGAAACTGTGCCATAACAGCTAGAGGTATGAAGAGAACCAATCGGTATAGATATGCAGATGCTGTTTTAATACACGTTTTAAAGACATTTTAATGTTATAACTGATGAAAAAATTGCTTAATATATCTAGTATAGCATGGCCAAGAAAAGGGAATTTATAATGTATATGTAGAACTGTTTAAAGCATTAGAATTAGCTGCTGTTCAGAGCACAACTTTAGGAATCCAAGTTCCTTGCCTTCCATGAACAGCAGCACTTATCCCTCAAGGCAAGGAAAGGAAAGATCTTGAAGTCAGATATCTGAATTGGTCTACCATCCCCAGAATAGTCCTCTCCCACTGGGCACAGCACCAGCCACTTCCAGTGCCACTGACACCACATTCTCATAGCAACATTTCTCCTTACAGCCCTGCCATCTGGGCTTAGCTATATATCCACATGAACAACAAAAGGCTAAAAAAAAAAATACTTACACAGCATAATTAAGGTAAACTGTGCCTTCAAAAGTACCCTCCAAACCTTCAGAACAGAGGTGTATCAGAAGAAAATACACATTTTGCATAATGTATCCTGATCCAGCACATAGCCTTTTGCACTGCATTTCAGCTCTACTGACCTGTAAGCTGTTCTGTAACCAGTTATCTGAATTTTAAGATTCTGTCCTTCCTGCACCTCAATCATTTGTGAAGATGGTTCAAAGCGAAACTCCTTCATCATGGGTTTAAAATAATACTGCCCTGGGCTCTGCAAAGAGGCATAAAACAAGTTGCTTACTGGCAGTGACACAAAAAAAATTCACCAACTCCAAACAATTATGTTTCTGCAAGAGTTCCCTAAATAGCTCAAGTTCTCTGTCCCAACCATCAGTTAAACAGGTCAGAGAAAGTGAGCACTGAGAAACAGGGAGCACACCAGACAATACACCAATGTCTAATAAAATATGGACAAAACCAAAAAATAAACCAGGTGGTAAAGCCTGAAGAAGGAAAGGAAACTATGGCCCTAAAACCTCACCACAGGACCTCAAGAACAGGAAAGCGACCAGGAGAGAAAGATGTCTGCAAGGAAACTACTCAGACATGCCTACACACATGTAGAGATCAATAATCAAATTAGTTTTCTTTCCTGTAAAGACTCTCATCAACAAATTGGCTTCTTTCATGTTTACAGACTGCAAATTAGTAACTGAGATCAATCAACATCATCTACTACCTGTTGGGGAGAAATCTCTTGCCAGGTTAGATTTCACATCTTTCACCTGCTAAGATTTTAAGTGATGTCCACTCTGAGGGACCTACATCTCTCTCTGTGGGTTATGATTTCAAAGGAGACCATACATCCCCCTGCCGCTGAAAACAGCCAATAGCATCACTATGTAACACAGCATCACACACGCAGCCACATTCAGAAGAATCCATTTCAACTTACCAAATTGGAAAAAGTCAGCATGCCATTATCCTGTGTAAGGAGGTTGGACCGAAACACCCCTCCACTGAGAGACAGGAGAACCCCAGCAAGAGCCTGGTCGTCCTCTGATTTGATCTATTTTTGAAAAAGCAAAAGTTTTATGTGTAAGCAAGAGCTGCTTTATGAAGAAGGGTTCAATTCAGAACCCCCTTACAGAGTGCACAGATGTGCTGGCTCTGAGCACTCCACTGTAAGCAGAAGAAAACTAGCCACATCTGCAGTGTATCCCCTCCCGTGAGACTGCAGGGCTACAGAAACTTGTGCCCTCCACATCTGGGCAGTCACAGCCGCACATAGCATGTGCCACCAGAACATTCTCTGTCACTTAATAGGACAAGCTGGGGGCCAGAACAAAATATTCCAAAGACTAGAACCAGGCACTATTTGGAACAGACTGTAGAGGAAAAAATTGCCTTGAGGAATGAAACTCATTAAGAGAAGGTGGTCCACTCTACAAAAGCAAATAAAGCCAGTCGTTTGGACTGCAGGCTCTAACTTTCACTCTTTAAACCTTGCAAAGTATCTTCTGCGTGGCAAGTCATGATCTACAACCACACTCATACACTGAGATTTGTTTCCTCATGATAAAATTATCTTATCCCCAAACCCCATGCCCATTTGTGTTTGGCTGGGATGCATGCATTAACGTTTTTGCCTGTCTAGCTCCAACTGCATACAGTATTCATTTGGAATCCAAAGCATTTAGAACATTACCTCAAATGTCACCCCAGCAAGAGCAAAAGCTTTGAAGTCCCCAACTGTTCCTTCCACTGCAGTCAAAACAAACCCTTCTTTCTGAGCAGTAACTGTATATTCCAAGTCACTGTGGAGTGGCCCAACACTTCAAATAAAAGGAAAGAAGAACTCACTTTTAAAAAAAAGCACTTGAGATGACACATACATCATCAAGTCTCCATTGCACTTTAACTAAATAATCCAAAAGATCAAAACAAATCTGTTATTACCTGTAAGCACCTTTGTCATCTGTGAAAACTGTGATGAGCGGGGAAGTTGCTCCCTTTTCACCAATGACAATCTCAACACCTTCCAATTCAGGATGAATTTGCCCTTCCAGAAATAAGCCTGCTTTTCCATGAATCTCTATCAACTTTCCAGGACAACTCTCTTGGTCGTGCAAAGGAGATTTAAGACAAATAAGAAAGTAAAAAATACACTCATTGCAAGAGTTTAACTACTTTCAAAGTGATCAGTTGATGCTCTTTTACCTTAGAATAAGAGATCAACCCACACAATTGTATGGTGTCTCAACACATCTTAAAACATCTGAACATTGGAAAAATCAATAACTAAGCTCCAAAGCTATCAGCACATCTCCAAAACAAACATTCATCTATAAGGATACATTTCTGCCTTAAAAATCTACTCCTTTTGAACTAGATTTTATTTATATTTACCTCCACTAACAACTGTTTCCACATAAGGTGGGGAGAAAAGCAGCTCTTTTGATGACGGTGTCACAGTAATTTTTTCTCCAGACCTAGAAAACACAAATAAAATACAATTAGAAGAAAATTGAATTAGCAGCTCTCATGTAGAACACAGTACTGCATATTGACCCAAGAACCCATCTAAACACCCCAAGGAAAAAATATCAACGATAACTTAAGCAAAATTTGTATCATGTGGTACTGGTTTCCATTTAGCTGACAGTCAACAAGAACAGGCACGGGTACCTGCACAGCAGGTCTTTCCTACATGGAATACATCACTGCTCTGTTTGGTGGAAACGCCAGACAATAGCACAAAGAATACACTTTGTCCGTTGGAGATTGGTATTACCTTGCCCAGTATGAAAATTCATACAAGAATGGTCCTTGGAGTTCCTCCACCATTTCTTGAACTGGTGGCTTTGTTCCTTCCTCCTCTTGACCCTTCTTTTCTCTCTCCTGTCGGCGGGTCTCAATTTCTGCCAGCTGCTGCTCCCTACGTAACTCTTGTACAGATTTCAGGGGCCCTAAAACTAAGGCAGGTTCACTGTCAATGGATGACCTGAAAACACAGAGGAGAAAACAAAATCATCTCCTTTCATATGGAGGGATAAGAGCTTGTTATATCTGTTATTTACTGCCTTTATACCGCAGCAGACAAGTCCAAGGATTTTTTTTAATCCATTGCTTTTAAATTCTGCTTATTCCAAGCGTAATTAAAACTTTGAATCTCTGTGTCAATCAGATACAGAGTTTCTGTATACTAGTACAGATACAAAGTTTCTACTAGAAAGGCTCATTCCTAAGGACTACAGGTAACCTACCTGGCCTAGCAGGAAAGGACCTACTTGCAACTCTCACAAATTCTGCCCCATCATGCTATAACCATTCAAGAAGTAATGATGCTGTTGCCTCCTCCTCCTCCATTCTGCCTGCCTCAGCATCCCACTGCAGTGCCAGTGTCACATGCCTACATCTCAACCACTTTGCAGAGTCCGGCATCTCAGCTGAGCCAAGGTTTCGGTAAGCAGAGAGTCTTGATTTTGCACCAAGTTCCAGACGCTCACTCTGCTGCAGGGGGAATAATCTCCCACAGAAACACTGACAAGCCAGCAGGAGTGGTAAATTCTTAAGCCAAAGGACTAATTCGCAAGCGTAACTTGAACAGAGCCCTAAACTAAAAGAGAAAGTCTGGATTTCCAAACCTGAGATCAAGCTTAATATAGAAAGAATGAATTATACAAAATTTAAAAAAAAAGACTGGTAAGCTCACTTATTTTTCAGTACTAGGAACTTTCTCTCAGAACCCACCTCTCAGGAGTAGAGTATACAAGGAGAAAATAAACTTCTATCACAAATAAATACTTCCAACAGCTGGCAATTCCCAGGAAAAGTTCTGAGTTCTAACCTATCTGCTCTATACATTTGAACTATCCAGCCGTCTTGCCACTGTCCACTGGAAAGATTGCTAGATAAGTTTAAACAAGTTCTGTAAATCAACTCAGAACAATACATCTCGCTTCACTTTCCCTGATCTTACGTCTTTTCTTTCCTAGCAATTTCTTCTAGTGTCCATTTTCTCTAGTCTTCAACCACCCTTTGTAACTTATCTTCTGTCTCTTTTTCAGTAGTAGGAAAAACTGTTGCGGAACATTGCAATATTCTCTGAGGAATGAACTGAAATGATCACGACTACTTTTCCTGCAATCACTTTAGATTATCAGGATAGTTCTGTCTCCTGCTTGAGTCTTCACCTTCTTGACGAGAAAAAGATACTATTGTTCTACCACACTAAGTTTCATCAAGGCTTTAAATTCTTTCTCTGCAGTCCAGAGAAAATACAAAAATGTATCAAAACCATTTTTTTGTCTTAAAACTATTAAAAATCTGTACAGACATGCACACAGTCTCATGATATTAATAATAAATTACTACAGTCTCATTTTTCAAACATAACAAGCCATCACCAAAAATTGTTAAGAATCAGCTTGATTTCTGGTTGGATCAGGGTTTTTTTTATTATTAACTGAAAGCTGACAGGTCACCGCCATGGATCTGGTATAGAAGCATAGACTTTTAAAAACAACCGTCTTGGTTTTAAATTCAGAGCTGTTCCTTTTATGCTGATGGCATTTCACAAATCAGGCTTTGCCTGAAAAACTTCAGGCAGGCTTGAGCAAAGACAGTATATGTGGCAACTCAGCCGCCTTCAAATCACTTGCCAGTAGTCTCAAAAAATCCAGCCAGCCTAGAAGGTCAGTACAATATTCACCTCCTCACTACATTGTTTTTAACATCCTAATGGCACTCTGCTATCTCGGTGTTTCTTTTCCAGCTGCTGTAGTTGCTATCATAGGTTCATTAAACTCAGGGAACTCAAGACAATGCGCTGCAGGTAATTTATTCCTTCAAAAGATGTTTTTCTACACTCAAAAAGTTTGAGAACATATAGTCTAGAACAAGTGGACATCAGCAGAGCATTAATAAAGCACTCATCATTATCAGACACTTTCAGGCAGATCTGGCACCTCACACAATTAAAGCTGTTCACAAATCAGTGCTCCCTAGTGAGCTGTCTGTTCAGCTAAACATAAATTGGTTCATTAGTGTGTAATCACTCTGCATGGTTTTCCTTTTATAACCCTTTTCACACCAGTAACAATGCTCTAAAGCAGCAGATTCTCATTCTGAGAAAACAAAAAAGAAAAAAATAGATGCCAGTGCTAATGAGCTCAGACTCAAGCTAAAACAACACCCTCTGAATTCTGAAATTTCATTTCATTAAAGTGTATAAAAACTCAGAAAATCATTCCTTTTTACCATGAGACATAAGTAGAAAGGGGCTATATTGAAATGAAGCGACAACGTTCAAAATGAGGGCTGGGAATTATTTATCCATCTACAAAGAACTATTAAGCATAGCTCAGCATAAAAACTTCTTGCCGTCTAGAGTTGGGCGCCATCCCCTTAGAAAGCAGCCAATGTGGTATTAAAACCAGAGTAAAACTTTATGAGAGAGATGTCTTTTTCTTCCCTTTTTTATAGCCCCAAGATTTCTTTGTTCTTACTTAATGGTAATAGTCACATCCATCAGTTTATCTGTTACAACCGTGCCAAGGACATGGTGTCGAACGGCAGTGAGCGTCAGTATGCTAGGAGAGGACCTGTAAATTGAAGTAACAAAGAGATGAATTCAAGGTCTCCTTCCTAAAGAAAATAACCAGATCTTATTTAGCTGAGTTTGTGCTCCCACTCTTAAGTTTTAAGTGCTTTATAAAAGACGATATACAAATTACACAGCAAAGCTGCAGTGCAGAGAGGACAGCATACTGGAAAGGGAGCACTTTCCAGCTCTGAACTCCAAACCACTGTATGACATTGGCCAAATCAATTCCTTCCTTTGTGCCTCCTGCTTCTTCTCAATCTAAAGCTGATTTGATTGATTTCATATGTACAGTCCCTTTACACACAGCAGAAGGACACTCAAAAGTTTGCCATATCGGACATAGCTCACCAAGATGCCCCAAGTCCAATGGTGCTTTGTTGCCAAAAAGGTTTCTGCTTCTATCCATTCAATCACTATGCTGGCTCTCACATTTAGCACTTCTCTCTCTGAAGTAGTTTTAATTCACTAACACAGCAGACAATCAGATTTTAATGCTGAATTCATTTTCTGCCATGTTAATGAATTAGGAACTAGTCCAGGAACAGAAATCCTCTTTTTGTAAGCAGAGCCACTAACCACATTGCCAGACCATAACCTGTAAATAACTATTAAAACATGGCTGACTGAGGAAGATCAGCACTGCTTACTTGTGACTAGGGTGAATATTTATTCAGCTTGCAAAAACTGAGGTGAGCAGAATCAAATCACCACATGGCACTAGGGACGTACAATGGTGGTATGTGCCTCCTAGTAAACTTCCTATCCTACCTTTTGCATTTCAACTCTCACAAGTGATCAACAGTTTCCACTGAAATATCTCTGCTTTCTTACAAAGCAAAATCAACAATAAACAGACAGAAGGCTGTCAAAAATACCCATTTAAAGCAGCAAAAGCACCTTTAAAGCCTTTCATTAGTCGACTTTTTTTTCAGACTAGAAAGGGCAAGAGAACATACCTGATACACTTCACTAAAGCTTCCCTCTATTGGTTAGAGACAGTCATAGCAACACATTCTGAATTGCTGAAAAAAGCAGCTGCAGCAGAAGGAAGCTTTATGAAAGCATACCGATAGGCATAAGATGAAAAACAGATCATGGTCTTACGTGTCGTAAGTGTAATACTCATGTTCAAACTGGTGGCAGGAACGTGGGGTCACTTCATATACACCTGTAAACATTAAGTCAAAGAATGATCCACTGAAAAAATTCAAGCTTACTGTGTTGGCTGAATTCTCAAGATCACATGAGACCTGAGGTATAGAAACAATTATAAACATTTGACAATATATCTGCTGCCTTTCACTGAGACCCTTAATTCATCTCTGTTCAGTCACAGATCATTATTGGAAGCTGCTCAGCATTTCTAATGTACATCAATACAAGCATCACTGCAGATAATTACGAACACAACCAATCAAACAATCTCAGAAGTAACTTATTACGGTCCCATAGCTGATCCTCTTTGACTGATTACAGAACCGTTGTATTACTGTGTTGTGAACGAGACCACTGGCCCTAAGGAAGAAATGTTCAAAGCTGAAAACTGTATCAAAACCAAGCATATTTGTTAACTGTTTTACTAAGGGGCCATAATGGAAAATTAGGTTTAAGACATTAAAAGAAGAAAATAAATAAATCTGGTTTTAAAACCTTTTTTCCTGTTATAGACAACCTTGTGATACTTTTAACAGTTATCCCTCAAGAATTCTGTATGGAGATGAAACTTCAATATGAACCTACATGAACAAGTTTATTTTAACATGCTCTTCATACATCAAAGTTCAAAGCCCTTCACCGAGTCAAAAAAAAAAAGTCATTTTAATTCTAGAATCTATATTTAGACAAAGAACTAAATAGTAGGAATTCTAAAAACTGGGCATTTATAAACAGATGTAAATAAAACAATGTCTCTCAGAAACCACAACAGTTTGGTTTTGGGTTTGTTTCGTTTCGTTTTTTTTTAATTCCCAGCAGTATTAGTTGACTGGTTCTTTTTGTTTTGTTTTTTTTTTTTTTAACTAACATTTCAGAGCTGTTACCTGGCTTTGAAAGACAGAATCTATTAATTCCTTTGGACAGGTTATAAACACCAACGTTCTCTGGTCCGTTTCCGTCCTGATAAAATTCCTGCGAAGCCACAACACAATTTACTATGAGAGGCTACCAAACAACAAAATGAAAACAGTATTTGCCTAAAGAGACATTAATGCTTCTCTTTTCTAGCAGCTAACAACACAAGACCGTTTTACCCGATCTAAAAGACAAATCCGAATGCACTCTAACAAACATCAATTTTACTGTGCTATATGATTCCATACAGACATGAGAAAGCCTTGATTCCAATAATCTGATCTACCTACACAAGTTCATTAAAAAAACACAAGGATGGTCATTACCTACGTACCAGTGTAATTGCATGAGAAAGAGAACACCTCAGCATATATCCAGTCTGCCTGAATTCTACTCCCGAAACATCTTCCTCCATGACTTCCAACTCCAAAGACTTATTCTTCCAGCACCAGTCTTCATGTACAATGCTTACTAGAATACACAGCACACAAAGCATTTTAGTAATGTAAAACTGTGTGAATAAGGGCAGCTTTTCTGGTATAAAAAGCTTGTATCACTCTAACTTCCCTGACAATAATCTTCAAAGCTAGATATACAACAGTGACTGTAGTAACAGACGTGGCTCACGGCACTGCAGCATCACCAGGAATCCAGCACACCTCCTAACAGGAAAGCTATTATAAAAAGGAACAATGAAGCTATTATAAAAAGGAACAATGAACACTCATGCATAAAAAGAGCAAACTGTATATACTCCTTCTACACCTTTCCCTGGAAAACAATTTATCTTCACAGTAGGCCAAGGCAGGCTGGCCAAAACACATACTGCTCTTTGGAGAGGTACTCGGAAGCAGAAGAAGCAGGGTGTGCCCCTTTTCTTAAGCCTGGGACAAGTCAGTTCATCATAAAAGCTTTTTTCCTCACAGCAACCGTGCAGATCCTAAAACTTAGGGGAGCAGTTACCTGTAAGCTGAAAAAAAGGGTTAAACACACAAGGTTAAGAAAACTTGATACACTGTTGTATAGTATTTTTCCAGGCTCTCTCAAGTTTCAGAACTAGTTCCATGTTGTGCATACTGTAAATTGTATCTGTAATAACACAAGTATACAGATTAAGTCACAAATTTAGCTACGAAGGTAACATTTCAAGCAGTTCCCCATAATCCTACCTTTGTATTTGCCAGGTAGCACATTTTCAAATGTGAAGGTCACCGAGTCCATGTTTCCAGAGAGCTGCAGGTTGCGTTTTTCACCCTGGCGGCTCACAGACTGTAATGTCACCATCAGATCACCACAAGAATCTGTGCAGAAAAGACAGCAGAAAACGGAACTGCATTCTTGGCTTGCCAGCTTTGCCTCCAAAAACCCCAACTCCAAGCAAGCTTCATACATACTAAGATTAAAATGATTACTCTCTTCCAGTAGAGAACATTTCGAATTAAAACTCTTGCTCTTATTTCTTGAGCATATGATCACCAGTGTTTTTTTGCATTCTTCAGGAACTTCAAGACTGTTAATCATACAATTTTATCTAATAACAAGTAACAATCAGAGGCCAAAATTAAATCCCTGGGTCCACCTTGCTCTGCAGAGATGACAGGGTCCAGAAAACAGCTCAGAGACAGAACATCAAGTGCAGAGAGGATCCAGAGAGGAAAATGGAAGAAGTAAAAACAACAAAAGTTAAGCTCCAATCACTATCTGCTGAAATCAGTGAGTAATCAAGGAAAATAGCAGAAGAGAGGATCTCAGACTAAAATAAAGACAAAAAGCTTATGAAAGAGAACAGAGATTGCAAGCTTCTGTTAACAGCCTCAGCCTCTATTCTACAGGCTTTTACATGCACTGGTTGGTTTTTTTTTTTAATGTCTTTTTTGCCCCCAGTACTTCACCGATTGATGTATCCAGTATCCCTGCTGTCAGGAGCAATTCCTTCCAGAACTTACCCACGTCTGAGGGAGGCAAACAGGTGAGAATTCCTTCCTGAGAAAGGACTACTTGCTTATTCCTAGCAAGTACTAAAAATAGGTACATAACTTTACTCCAAACTTTATTATGCTATCTTATTAGGCTGTAAGGTCTCCTAAAAAAAAAGTCACTTCACCTGTGTGCTGGAAGTTAATTTACGTATCTGCTGACGGGGCTAACCACAGCAAGTATCTTGATCTAAACAGTACGCATTCACACACGCAGTGCTAAAGTTCTCTGTTCTCGTTTCCACTTCACTTCCAAAATTGGCTTACCTAAACAAGAGATCTTCCCTGAGACAGATGCCAAAAACTGGGAGAAGGTCACATCCATTACTGGTCTGTCTGTAACAGTAACAGGGAACATTTTGGGTTTCAAAGCCAATCCTGCTCTGGTCTCAGTCTCTGGAATAATTACCTGTGAAGGATATGACATCAAGACATCACCAGCTTTTACATACCGGTCCAAATACACCCACTCTGCTGAGTTCAATTCACTTATCAGAAATTAGAAAACGGAAATTTACTGTAAATCCCTGGCAAAGCAAAACCAGCCTCCCAAATACACTCTTCAAAATTCTGTATTAAAAATCATCCAAAGAACTGTGATAAAACTGAGCTAAAAAGGCTCAGCTAAAACAGCTCAGTTTCAAAAGCCTGAGTGAATTTAACTGCAGGATGTACTGCTGCTTCTACATTAGGCCATTTCATTATCTGTAAAGACAGTTAGAGGCCATGCACTTCCTTCTCTTCCAGCCTGCACTATCTCCCACAATGCAAAATTCATGGTGGTTGTGCTACAGCTTCTGCTGTGACCTACAATCTCAGGAAACATTTCAGCACCTGAGAAAGGTACATGTTATCTGTCTCACTCACAGGATAATATATTACAATAAAAAGTGATCTAAGGGACATCACACCTAAGAAGAGCAAGAAATAAGAACTTTCAACCCCAATGGCCTCATCTCCTTTTAACAAACATAAAGAACAAGCACTAGAAACTCAGTTTATTAAGAAAAAAAAGGAAAAGGAAATAACTGTCATTGTTTAAATAGTGCAAACAGGAGAAAAGGACCAGGAAAGTCTAAATTCAACTTCTAAAATTTTAGAAATTAAATGTTTAAAATCTTCTAAAACCTCATGAGCATCCTACAACAAATAAATGGAAGCTCATTCTTACCTGAATGTTGTATGTACCCGATTTTGCCTTAAAACAAAATGCTCCGTGAGGGTCAGTTTCTGTTGTAACCAGTGATGCTTTGTCCTTATCCTGAGGCATCATGGTTACCTTGTATTTACTGATCTGTTTGACTGTGTCAGGAAAACGAATTATTGTGATCCGACCACATACACTGAAGCTGTTAAATAAAAGCCAACCATTAGAATAAATATCTTGATTTGACAAAGCTCATTAAAAAATCCCTTAAAAAGTAAACCTCACTACATTCAGATACTAACACATGAATAGGAATAGAATTCTCCTCAAGGGGTGTTCATATCAAAGAGATACTGTAAGTGAGCACAGTGGAGCAAGTGCAAATTCACGGACAATGGGATCTTTTCTTTTACAATGAAGACACCATGATATTGTGTTACGTTTTTATTTGCAAGCAACTTGCTTCACTCTTCCCTCCCACCAACCCAATCACTTCAAGCCTTTTTTCTTTTTTTTTTTCCTACTTTTTTTTTTTCCCCAGTTAGTTAGGCAATTGGCTTAAATTCTTAAATTTTACTTTTCACCTTCAACAGCCCAACCTATGTAGTGACTGACAAAACTGTGCCTGATCATTTAAAAGCATGAGTTCTCTTTCTAATTAGCTAGCTACGTCTGTATGAGCTAGCT
The DNA here is from genome assembly GCA_009806455.1 of Tetrax tetrax. NCBI lineage: Eukaryota > Metazoa > Chordata > Aves > Otidiformes > Otididae > Tetrax > Tetrax tetrax. The sequence continues at coordinate 208,613 of WHYT01015970.1, forward strand.
GCCATTTGCCTCAGTAAATTCCTGGTTTTCACTTCTCTGGAAGGCTGCCACTAGTTCCTCCTCAGGAGCAGCTCTTGGGCACAGAAGCATGCCCCTTTTGTCTTCCTCAGCTCACCACACAGCCTTACACTCCCCAAAATCGTCCTGTCACCATGATACATGCTTATGCCCGTCAGTCAAAGAACCACAAACAAGAGAAAGAGAATTCATGTAAGACAGCTATGGCCATGAGAGCGAGCAATAAAATGTAGAGGTTTGGTACAACACTGCACCAGACAGTTATTTAACTCCACAAGGAGGAGGGGATCTCCAGCATCAGCAGCAGAAAGCCTCTCTGTTCCTCTCTTGGTTCACATACCCTTCTAAAATCGCTCCGTACACCCACGTCTTAGCACCTTCATTTGCAAGGGAGAGGTTATTAAGAGAATGCTCTAAACCTTAACTAGTATTGAGCAAAATACTGTGGACAAAACATTATCCTGCACTCATGCTGTCCTATTTACCCTGAGTTTCTCAAGGAACTTTCAGCTCCTGACAACAATTTGCAAGTCTGGTCATGATATGGGAAACGACATCCCATTTTCAAGACCTTAGCCACATATCAAATCACATTTTCATCCAACACCAGTACTTACCCTGTTGCAATGATGTTTGCTAGCTGAGGTGTGTTCGGTGCAATCTTCACAGTAACAGTATCGAAGAAGAGATGGTCTTTCCTGGCATGAATTGTGTATGTCCCTGTTGTTATGTTCTCAAGGCGGAAAGAGCCATCAGCTTTTGTTTTTACTGTAAGAAATAACAAGAAGAGTTAAAAAACAGAGCATGTGTTGACTGTCTGTCCTCATGTGTCAAAAGAGCCAGAGGGCATGCACTGCTTTAGGCTATTTTTAATTTACATTGCACAACAAGGAAAGAGTATTATGCTTTCTTACTAGACCAACCTTCATTTCTGTATTTCAAAGCACAATTTGGCATATGGTTGAAAGAAAACAAGAAATTTTCAACAGTAAAACAAATGAACACTCGAGAGTCTCATCTAAGCCAGAAAATGCAAAATTCATCAACAGTTTGAAAACCATTCTAATATTTCAAATAAACTGCAACAAAAGTATTATCCCAAAGGGTTAATCCCATCTCATATAGTAGTCCTGTTCTTGAGCTTAATAAAGGCTTCCCTGTAGCAACAAAGACCAAGACCACTGCATACCTTTAATCTGATTGTTCAGAGTCACAGTGGCATCGGCAACTCCTTCTCCTTCAGGACCATTCAACACTCTGCCTGTGACAGAGAAACCCATCACATGGAAAACAGGCTGAAATGGGAAAAAAAGTTAACATTAATCTTACTCAGTAAAAGCAAACACACACTTACAGCAATCAACATAAACTGTTTTCCCCCCTCCACACGTACAAAGGAAATTTATTTCCAGGTTCAGGAAAAAAAGGTTTACCAGGATAATCCAATGAAAGTACATATAAATCTCCAGGCATACTGTTGCCCAAAGTACAGGAACAGATTCTCAGTTTATCTGGATCAGTACAGTTCAGAAAGCTCAAGTCCCAGATCATGATGCCATTACACAAGGCACTCTGCAAACCATACAAATTTAAAGGCTCTTCTCCAGAGATTTGCCAATCTGAACAAGAAATCTGAAATATTACTGCCTGTTTGCAACACAGACATGAAAGTGAACACAGCAGACAGCTTTTCACTGCTTTTTTTCTTCCTAGTAAAAGGGACTGAAGTATAGAAATACAGCACGATGCTAGATATTGTCTTCTATCTGCTGTGCAAGAGGGTATGTGTAACAACTGTCTTCAAACGTCTTACAAATAAGTTTTTCCATGGTAAAACCAGTTATACTTTTAAAGGAATGAACGGCACAAAAAGATTATTTCCTCTGAGTGCCTTACCTCAATCTGTAAACTGTCATGCTCTACAAGGAAGTCCAATCTAGATGGCGCAACATCAAAGGTAATTCTCTCTCCCCTGTAGAACGGTATCTGAAAGAAGACACATCGCTTTGACTCCTAAGAAGCTATGACAACAGAATTGTTTTCCTTTACTATTTTCCATGTCCTTATCACCATCAGACACCTCTATGAAGGGTCAAATGGGCTGCAAACTTCCTAGAAAAAATAACTCAGAGGAATAGAGACAAGAATAAAGGCAATATTTCAAGATGGTTTGATGGAAACCATATGAGATTATCCAGAGAGACAGAAAAATACCCCTCTACTCAGAATACAGCAAAGGTCCTTGGATGTGCAAGAGATTACAGATAAGAGACTATATGATTGCTAGAAGCGTTAAAGGAATGAGAGATGTTTGAAACCCACTTCTAGTGCATGCAGACTAAGAATGCAGTCTCCCAGTAGGCTCTAGGTGTTGTTCTGTAACTGCCCAACGTATTCAGCTAATTCAGAGCCTGATTTGCACATAAATCCTTCCTCAGAAACCACACCACAGAGTCTTATCACAGCAACTTACTTCTCTATCAGATACTTAGGTTGGAGGATCCTATTCCAATCATCCAATTCAAAATATTTCAACTCTTTCTGTTTTAACAGCTAAAAAGTGACACAAGATCTAGTTCAGAAAATGAAAGCTAACAACCCAATGGACAGACAAGCAGTGAACTTTCTAGCTACTTACCACAGTGTATTTCCCACTTGGCAGAGAAAGAAAGCTGAAAGATCCATCTTCTTTTGATACAACATTGCACAAATAGGATAGAGACTCATCTTTGGACTGGAATGCATCCACAGGAGAAATATTGCAGCCCAGAACATCCTGTGGCAATAAATGCAATACAACTTACAACTTTTTTTTTCTCATAGAAGAACAGATAATTTCAGGGGGCATACAGGAGGGTGCAAAATACTGTACTGTCTGTGAATGAAGGATGGGAAGTACAAAAACATTTTAGAGGTAAAGTTTGATAGCATGGCTTACAATTCCTGTATTGGTAAAAGAGGAAAAAACAACCAGTAATCAACTTTATGGTAAAAAGGACAAAAAACTGGGAAATTCAATATCCACCGGTATCCTAGAACTGCACTGCATGTCTTAACAATAACTGGCTTCAGCCCTGTGGACAAGGTTAACATTGCAGAACAGAACTCTACGTAACAAATCACAGTACGTGACCAAATGTTTCACGCTCATTTCATAACACACTTTCAAGGTGGCAACAGAAGTGTTGAATTTTGTCTCCACATCAAGAGGGGAATTACAACCTCGTGCCAAAGACAAATTACAGTTGCTGTGCAGTGAATTTTAGGATTTGTCTGGCAACATCTTGTGTCTTGTGCCAGAAGCTGGTCTTTCACCACAGAGAAGTGTCATCCTCATGAGGAACACACTTACTAACCAACATTTAACATACAAAAAGTCGTAACTGGAAAAAAGTTGTCTTAAAACTGTAGCCCTTAAACTTGCTGACCCACAAGGAATATACAGATCAATAACACGCTGTCAACCATATTACATTTTGCACTTGTTGCCTGCTTCAGTTCAGCTCTTAGTTTGCTATGCCCCTGAACAGCCTGATTGTTGAGGAACCTGGTTGTTTGAAAACAATAATAAAGGCTCAAAAAAAGCTGAAATTAAAAGAATTTCCTAATTTCTTGTGTTCAAAAAATATGTAGACCTTAAGCCTCCATTTTGCCAACATTTAAACAGATACCTATTGTGTTACACATCTGAGTAACTCCATGGAGTTACATCTGAAAACTCAGAATGTATGTAAATATTGTAATAGAAGGGCCTTATTGAAAAAAAAAAACCTCAAAAAATAAACAAAAAATACAGCTTGAGGGGTTGTACAGTTTATGCTTTCTCTAAGCCAAACTCAATGAAGGACAGAGATGAATAACAGCACAACATGAATCTAGAATCTATTTAGCTGCGTCTGATTTACATCGATATCCACATTGAGAAGGCACTGACCCACAATTACCTCTTTAGCGACCGAAGAAGAGAAAAGGAGAAACATGACCCCTTTCATCGGTTCCCCATCACTCCTTACTGACCCAGAAACATTGTAGCCGGCAACAATGAGAGGGCTAGCAGCATAAGCATTAGAACTCGTCACCCGTACCACCGTGTTTGACTGAAATACAGAAACACATACATTTTCATCAAAAGTAGGCATTAGATCTCATTTACAGCACCTAAATAACAATCAGAAGCTGTACGTTCAACAACAGAAACAGAGGCCAGAGCAGCAGCACTCAAAGAGGGTCCACAGCCTATTCAAAACATAAAGACACTAAAAGCAAAGATACTTTGCAAAAGAGTATTTTTCCTGTTTTACTGATTTAGGAATTGATCAAGATCTTAGAGGTCCTCACAAAGCAACCTGAGAAGGAAGGATTACAGCACCTCCTATAATAGTCAAGCTCCTGCAAAATGTATAGGATTAGAAGACCAAAAGCAAGAGCTCATTTGCCAGTCATTCCCAGGCTGGCTCCACTATCTCCAAACTGGGCCTGCATGAGGCAGTTTCTTGACTACATAAATTAAATTTATGAAAACCCCATTAACCTTGTCCATCACAAAAACCCTTCCTCACACGAGTGGATCAAGACAAGATCTAGCAGATCTGCCCTCAGGAAACAGGTAAATCAGAACTAACCTCTTTCAATATCCAGGTAGGATGAGATGCAAAGATTTCATATTCTCCAGGAAGCACTTTATAGAAAGCAAACCTGTAAGGCAAGAAAGGGGCTACAGCTCTTCAGAAACAGGCACAAACACTTGTTTACAGAAAAACAATTCAGACTATGCATATTAGAAAAATATCTCAGAACTACTATAATCCCAGTCGACATGGCAGAACTGAATGAATTTTGTGTAAATTAAGTATGCGCCACCCACACTCACTTTCCTCCAGGTTGTGTAACAGTTGCTTGTATGTTTATGTCACTGCCAGCATTTCTCAGTACAACCTGGACTCCAGCAGGACCTAATGTCTGACCTTTGCTGAGAACCTGTCAAAATGAAGAGAAATCGGAGTATAAATGGATAAAAATAACTTGCAGAACTGAAGTAGAATGTTTTTACGAAGGCAGAATTAGCATAAGATGGAATAAATAAAGAAAAAGGAGTCTAACCTTTCCATTCACAGAAAACCCTGTGAACACAAAGTTAATATCACCTCCCTTTGTGCAAATGTCATTAATGCCATCCACATGGATGTCTACACTGGTCGGTTCTGGAGGGGGAAGAACAATGAAACAGCATGGGAGTTAGTGAGAGTGCAATCATGAAGCAATTCTACTTTAGCTTTACAAAACTCTCACAGAAATGCATTAACTCAAGCACACAAGTGTTGCTCTAGAAGTCTCACATCAGCAAAGTTAAAGCACCTACAAATCCTGATGTTGAAAATCCTCTTTCCCCCTCCTTTTCTCTCAAAAACCCACACTCCTTCAGATCAGTTCATGGATTACTTTGCCAATGTCTGCCTTATAGCTTTATTTTCCTCTGATACAGTAAGTACATTTTAGTTATTAAAACCATACAGCAGGGTTTATCTCTTTTGAAAAGCACTTGATTTTCCCTGCCAACTGCAAATTAGAGATAACTAGTTAAGTCCCACATTGCAGATACACTGTCCTATTGTAACAAGACACACAAGCACTTACCGAAACTCCACCCTAGGGGAGGCTCAATTTTAAGAATGAAATCCCCCTAAAAATAAAAAAAAAGCAAGAACAGTCTTCATTGATCTAAATTCAAATGAAAAAAATACAAAAAATCAGAACATAAGCATCATGCTGCAGAGAGTAACACAAGACTCAAGGGTCCCATTCTCCTTTCCTTCTACCTAAGATACTCTCTTGAAAGAAGCAGCAGTATCTACCCTGACAGGCTGGGATGCTGGGCCCACATCCAGCCAGCTAAGAGCAAAAATTAAGTATCATCCTGTTTATACTGCTTCCAGACCAAATCTGGCTCATGTTCAAGCAACTCAGCGTTAGGAAGTGCTCAAATCTACCTCTACCTACCCCAACAGATGTGCTCTTAATCAGCCTTTAGTATTTGCACTTGGAGGCCTACTCAACCATTCTGCCCAAAGATGGGATAGCAAAATTTCAAATGTATTAAAAGTTCTGCACCAAAAGGGTATTAATCTACAGAGATCCTCCTTAAATCAGTGGGCACCACATATGTTCTGCCACATATGTCCTGAAGTTGATCCATGGAAAGGCTCAAAGATCTAAGAATGAAATCACTGAGAGTAGAAAGCATCTTACATTCTTAGGTTTGGAAGGGAAGGTTTTATTTCTGATCCATAAGTTAACTAGCTCTTTAAATGGGGAAAACACTGACACCATTTGAGGGCAGCTTGTATTTAATTTGAATGTAAATATTTTTCCAGTCTAAACAGACATCAAACTTCTGATATATTCAGAGCTTCCTGTATCATTATTTTCTTAAGACATTTGTAATATCTGCAATTAGTCATAGAATCATAGAATGGTTAGAGTTGGAAGGGACCTTCAAAGGTCATCCAGTCCAACCCCCCTGCAAGGAGCAGGGACATCCCTGACTAGATCAGGTTGCTCAGGGCCTCATCCAGTCTGGCCTTGAACTAGTCATTCAAGTTATTTTCAATTCAGTCATATCAAAATACACTCTCATACAGATTCATTTTCATTTCTATCGATAGATAATTGAAAGCTTTATCTGTACTTGTAGGAACCTGTACTTGTGAGTACTTGTACAACCACGAGCACATGGCTGTCGGCAGTAACGCAGGCTCCCAACGCTGCACGCACACAGATAAACAGCAGAAACACAACACCGCAGATATAGCTACCTGGCGTTTCTCATGGTAACACTTCATGCTGAGAAATAAAACAGGTGCATTACAAAAAGAAATGGCCGAAAGTTTGGCCCAAAACTAAGTTATGCCCCAATTCAAATGTTTCGTGGGTGGGTGCTGTTCTGGCGTTTGCCCTGCTGGCAGCCCCTGCCTCCAGCCCAGAGGTGTTTCAGCGCTGCTATTTCAGTTTCTTACCTTATCATAGAGGGGAATCATGAAATACCCATTGTTCGGAGCACAATCTGTCTGATATTTCAAAGTACCATGCTTTGTATATAACTTAATCTAAAACAAAAAACCAAAAAAGACAAAAACATATTTTTTTAAAACGTGAACAAAGCTGGAACCAGGCATTCTCTAACCGAGTGCTTTCACACAGCAGCCCCCGCGTGTCCCCAGGGGTAAGAGGGAAGAGGTTTATCGCAAGACAACTACACCTGCCAGGCAGAGCCGGCAAAGAGTTCAGTGCCGGGCTCGGGAGCAGGCGCTGACAGAAGAGCCCCGCTTAACCGGAACCACGCCGCAACCCCAGACAACTCAAGGAGCGGGGGCAAAAGGGCCTAAGCCAGCCGCGCAGCCGGACCCCAGGCCGAGCCCTCGCAGCCGGGCAGAGCACAGGGTGCGGGGTGCGGGGGCCGCCAACCGCCCTCCAGCCCCGGCCGGCCGAGGGGAGGAGAGGCGCGGGGCGGCGGCGCCCACCTCGATCAGGGAGTAGTTGATCTCCACGTCGGACTTGACGAAGCCGCCGCAGCCCACGACGATGTCCTCGGAGCCCCGCGCCAGGGCGCAGCAGAGCGCGCAGACCAGCGCCAGCACCCCCCGGCCCCGCATGCCGCCGCCGCCGGCTCCCTGACTCAGCGCCGCCCGCCGCGCTGCCGGAAGAGCCGGGCCGGGCTGGGCATGGCCGGCGGGTGCTGCCCCCTGCCGGGCCGGCGGGCTGCGGGTCCGCTCCCCGCCGCAGGCTGCCCCGCCTCCGCCGCGGGACCCTCGGCGGTGATCGCCCCTCGTTCCGTCCCGCCGCTCCCGTGCGGTGCAATGCGCCGCTGACCCCCGGCGAGGCGACACGGCGCCCCGCAGGCCACTCGCCTGCCCGCCGGGGCTGAGGCGAGGGAGAGGCGCCGGAGTCCCCGGCCCCTGCCCCGTCCCGCTGCCGGGGGGCTCCGCCTCGGCGCGCTGCTGCCGCCGGGCTGCACAAGCCCAGGCGTGTCCCCGAGGGGTCCCCAGCCGGGACGGGACGAGGCGCGCCGCGGCTCCTGCCGGTCCCCCCCACGCCCGCGGGAAGGGGGCTCTCCGCTGCTGCCCAGTGACGAAACGCCCGGCGCTGAGGCCCGCCCCGGGGCACCGAGCGGAGGGTCGGGGCCCGCCGGCGGCCCGCCCCCGCTGGCTACCGATCCGGGACGCCCCGCCCGCCCCGTCGACGGGCGCAATGGCTGCGGGCGGCGGGTTGTGCGGCTCCCGGGAGGGCTCCGCCGCGCTCTGGGTGAGTGAGCGAACGCCGCGGCACCGTCCCACTGCCGGGCCGCCCCCTCAGAGCCTGGCCCGGAGCCGGCAGCCCGCGGCCCGAGCGGAGGCAGCGAGCGGTGCCCGCCGCCGGCCCCGGCCGAGCCCCGGCGGTTCCGCCTGTGCGGGCCCGGGACAGCCGGGTACCCCCGGACCCCGCAGCCGGACGGCGGCTGCCGGCGCGGTGTTGGAGTCGGGAGGCTGGCGGGCTGTAAGCGGTGAAGGGCATTTCCGTCGGAGGTTGCAAAGTCCGACGGACTTTGCCTCCCAGGGCCAAGTTTTCACCCAAACAGAGAACAGCCCGAGTCGTTACCCAGTCTTGGTGAGAGTTGCGTGGGAGCGTGCCCGCCAGCTGCGCTCCCGGGAGGACAGTGGAGTCGGTCAATCCCTTTACTGTCTGCTGAGGGACCCGCTACAGAAATGCCTTTGAAAGGGCTGCAGCGAGTTGACCAGTCCAGACCCACGTGGATTTCCATCCTCAAGGTTGATAAACTCCTGTGATAATTTGTGAGCCGTTATCTGCTTCCTCTTTGCATCAAGCGATTCCTTTCCCCTAACCTTGCTTTGCACCATACTCTCCCATAAAGGACTCAAACCACTTCCACAAGCTGCTGAAGAAAAAATACCCTCCTCTGTTCACCAATTCTGTATGTTTAGTAGTATTATGTTAGCAGATGAGATCCAACTGTTTGTTCAGTAAAAAACAATTAAAAATGGATTGTAAATACAGCTGGGGAAGTGCAGCTGCAATATAGTTCATGCACCAGGGTACTTCTTTCCTCCCAATCTCCATTTCAGCGGTCATTCCCTACTATTCCGATGGTTCCCAAAAGCCAATAATCTTTTTCAAAGTTGTTTTTTTTTTTTTTTAAATTTTACTCTTTTCCATTCCCTCCAAAATGCTTCTGCTGAGTCCTCCCTCCCCTCTTCACCTATGACACCTTAAGCCCCTCTGTTGCCAAATGTTTTTTACATTTGAAACTTTAAATCAAATTCCTCTAACTTTCTAATAGATCTCAGTTGTAGCATTAGCGACTTGCATTAGCTGGTGAAATTCTGCGTACATTAGCTTTACTGTTTCACTCCTGTGTTGATTCTGTGGCAGGACTGGAACCAGACATGGTACACAAACACCCCGAGATTTACCCAGTGCTTTGAGAGTACAGTCATTGCTTGGATCCCTTGTGCGTATCTTTGGATCTGTTTTCCTTTCTACTGCTTGTATCTTCGACATGAAAACAAAGGCTATATCAGGATGTCCCACATCTTCAAAACCAAAATGGTAAGGGTGGAGGATGGGGTTTGATCCTAACATCACAAATTTGATGCAGAATTAATTGTTCTAAATCATTAACTCTTTTCTGATGATCCCTCTCTATGTTTGCTTTGACATTTACTGACTCTGGTAAAGTCAGGTCAATATAAATCAAGTGAAGTTTTAGGAAGAACTGTCTTAAGTTCTTCGCTGTACTTCCATTCAGTTCCCCACTACTTCCCGTAACACTCTGTCCCAAACCTGCTCTTCCACCTGTCCGGTCTTACTGCCCAGGCTGCTTGGAGCATCCAGTTCAGTAGATCATCCCATCACCATTTCCGTCCATTCCAACATGTTTGCTGTCTCTGCCCCAGGTCCTTGGATTCATCCTGGTAATACTGTGTTTTTCTAATGTCTTCTTCGTGCTGTGGGAGATAAGCCAAGGAAACCCACGGGCTCCAGCATTCTTCATTAGCCCTGCTGTGGTGGGAATCACAATGGTAATTCTTCCTTTGTTTTGTCTGCATGTGGCCCAGCTTAGCCTTCCCGGGGTGGATCTGGTATTTCCCATGTTTCTCAGTATCTTTGAGCACAAAGCTGGTGGAGAGTTCAAGGCTGGAGATGGCCTTTGTGAGTTCCTGCTGTGTGGCACAGCACAGGTTTGGAGTTGGGGCAGATCACCGGGTCTATGGTATAGAGCCCTGTGGGCAGAGGAAACCTGCAAGAGCCGAGGTAGCAGTACTGTTTGGAAAGAGGTCTCACAACAAGACAAGATCTAGTTTCTCATAACCATGGCAAGCAATTTAATATAGTTTAGAAATGGGATTTCTGTTCAACCTTCCCTTCTGTCATTGCCTCTTCATAGCCCAGATCCTCCCAGCCTCTTAGCCCACTTGTAGTTTTATACCTTCCCTTTCTGGAGAGACATTCTTGAGTGCAAAATTGCACATAATGCTTTTGAGTTTTAGCCTTTTAGGAACAATACTGTACATATTGAAATGTGTGGGCAAGAAACTAACTGATTTTTCTCTATTGTATCCATTAATTTCATAATAATGTTTGGCATTCCATTACCCACTATTTATTTGGACAAATTTGTCCTTCCTCGCAGATGCTTGCCATGTTCCTGACTCAAGCAGAAAGAATGATGGGCATCCGGTCTTCAGGGGTCCTGTTGATTTACTGGCTGCTCTCATTCATGGCTGCAGCTGTGATGTTTACTTCCAAAGTTCAACATGCCCTGGAAAGAGTAAGTGAAATCACATATCTTTAACATGCAGGGGTATGAAGTCTCTAAAAAACAGGGCTCTCTTTGCCTCATTGATTGTGAGGTGCAGAAGCAAATTCATCTCTTAGGACATGTGCTGAGAAAAATGATTGATGACACTTTGTCATCTCCATCCCTGTTGTCCCTTTCAATGTAGTCAGAAGGTGGTTTTCTGAGAGCTCAGTAGACTTAATGTATGAATAAAAGCAAAATGAACATAAATGCTGTCACTAAAAACTAGTCTTATGCCAGATTTTGTATCAGCATAAATATGTTGATATATTATACATTTTTATTATTTGGGTATTTTTTTGTGGTGAACATGTTTTTGTGGAGGAGTGCTGGCTGGGTTTACACATTTGAGACTTATTAGTGGCCATTTTCCTCAGGTGAACAGTTGTACCTTTCCATCACAAGAAGGACTAAACAAAAATTTATGTTCCCTGTATGTTTAAGTAATGGGGCAAAAATACGCAGCCACTAAACAAGAGACAGTTGGGAACTTGCTTGTTCCAGCTGTGTTGAATGATACTCAGGCACCAGGACTCTTACAGAAATAAAACTTTGTGACTGCTTGCTGCAGTTTCAAAAATACTCGTGGTTTTCCTTGTTTTGTCTTTCTTATTTACAAAATTAATTAGAGAGCCCTTCCTGGAGCTCCTTAGACACACCATTTATAATAAAATCTGGAGGGGCTTTATTATATCAACAACTCATCCCACCAGATGAGCAAGGAGCTTTTCTCCCTCAGAACACCCAGAGTTCCCTGAATAATGATGCAATGTGGACGTCTGACTTGACTAGACTGCTATGAAGCCTCATGATAAAACCATCACTATAAATATTAAATGTGTCCATTATTTAGCATTTTCTGATATTCCAGTTTTAGGAGTTATCTATTTAAGTAACTCTGCATAACTACAGCTTAAATAAATGCACCTCATGCTTTGAATCAAAACTCAGAGCTTATGACTAGTAGAACATGAGAAGCTATCTTTCTCCAGTGATTTCACATGGAGGCTCTTACCTCATTCCCAAGTGTTCTGTTTCTTAGGGCTTCCTGGAAGACCGTTTCCACCATGTTACATCTTACATTTACGCTGGCCTGGTGCTAGGAGAACTTGTGTTATTCTGCTTAGTGGATCACCCTCCCTTCTTCTCTAAAGCTATCAACAATCCTGTAAGTATAACATAGCTTTTCATAACGCATTGCTTCACTGCTCAAACAGGAATTTAGATTTATGGGGATACACAGGAACGTGAGTATCTGGGAGAAGTAAGATGCATCATTCTGTATGAAGGCAGATAGTTTTATAAGGTAACCAATAGAATTTGGGATTACAGTACTCTGTCTATGTCTATTTTGAAAAACTAAATACCTCTTCTACCCATACTCATGTTTCTTTTCATTGAAAGCAGTGGATAGGGCTCACATTGCTTCCACATGTTCTCCTGTGCAGCAGTACTCTATGAGAGGTATGAGTATGGCAGAGATCTGTCCTTCAGAAAATAGAGGTCTTTGGATATAAAGAATTATATTCTTTGTTCCTCCATCTGAAACATTGTTCCAAGTCTAATTCTCCAGCCTCTGGATCCTATTGATCCTCCACAATACATTTACACTGTCAGGGTCAATGAATGGGGGGCCTGTAGCTTTTTGATTGTTTTTCCTGGGGAAGGGAATATTTATCTGACACATGCTCTTTTCCACCTATAAATATCACATATGTTTTTCTTCCCATCAGAATCAGTGTCCAGAAGCCAGCAGCTCTTTTCTTTTCAAAATCACATACTGGTGGTTATCTGGGTAAGAAAAAAAAAACAGAAAAAGACATGGTTTTGCTAGAATATCAGAAAAAAAAAAACCAGCAGCATAAGAGAGGATGTAGGTGACAGCCAGTAGGAAATATCTCAGACCCCAAGTTAGCTTATGCAGGTGAGGATTTAAATTCTTTTTCTGGGGACCTGAGGTATTCTCATAAGATCAAATTATAAAAATTTAACTTATTTCTCTCAAAGCAGTACAAAACACTGATTCCAGATAATTCTCTTCCCCCTTCCAACTACATTTCCAGAGCCCTCCCAATCTTGAAATAGACCTTGGCAATCTCAAAAGATCACTGTACGCCAACCACAGCCCTCTCTGGCTGCCAGGCCTTCCTGTAACACATACTGGGCAAGGAGAATAGTGAATGAGGACACTGGCCCAGCCTGGTGCTTAGCATTTGGAAGTGAAACGATTACATACCTTGAGCCTGATGTCCACTATGATAAGGCCTCATCTGCGTTTCACTGAGTCGCAAAGTTAAACTGAACTTTGTCCCTCACTGCCCAAGACGCAGCTGTCAATGTGGACTAGAAATTAGAGCTTACTTACAAATCTTCATTATATTGAGAGAAGATAGCGTAGGGATTTGAAGCAAAACTGCTGTTCCTGAACACTGATATTTATTCTGGGAAAGGATAGTTCTGAGTGGTGTTTTACATAAGTCCCTATGTGCTCACTGCAGCGCACTAACTGCAAACCCATCTGTTTTTAAAATGTTATATGCCCAACAAATCCTTCTGTGCTTACCTTAACAGCAGTCTGTGTGTTCTCCAGGCTTGTCTGGAAAGGCCATCGCCAGTCCTTGGGGGTGGATGACTTGTGGCCAGTAAGGAAAGAGGACTCCTCTGAAGAAATTGTTGCCCGGGCTGAAAGAGAGTGGAAGAGGTGTCGTAGCAGAACTCAGCAGTGAGTACTTGATTCACAGAGTGTGTCATGGACTCAGCTGGGCACTTTCTGTCTTGCATCTAGATGAAATAAGCAAATACGCTCACAGGTGCTGGTGTGCCATCTCAAAACAGGCTTTACTCCCTTCCATTCCCCACAGAGTGCTAGACAGACTGCTTCAGCACATGCTCAGGCTCTGAAAACAAGCTCTGCTAGGTGCTTCCTATCTGGACAAGAGAATGGTTGAAAGATTCAATCCCACTGAATTACTTGTTCAGTGAACAAGAAGAAGAGAAGGATAGCATAAATAAACATGGTCCAGGTAACGCTCGGCTGTGAAAACTTGAGGGTCTTTACTCTTCAGTGGTTGAGGGCTCAGTGAGTGAGTTTATTTGTGCAAAATCTGATTTTAAGTGTTGAAATCTGCTGGAAAACATCCTTCCATTCCTGGAAGCATGGAACTGTAAGGTTTTTGTGAGAGGCATAATTTTTTTTTTTATGAGCATTTGTACTGGACATGGCATGAGACTCAGCATGAGATGTTTAATGATTTTTTGAAAGCACAGGATTCCAAAGCTTTCTCCAGTTGTGGTCAGCTTTCTCATTGTTTCTTTCTTTAGAAAAAGGGAGTCTGCTACATTTAAAAAGGGTCGGAAGAGAGAAACTGGCATACCAGAAGCTGAAGAAACAGAGGTTCTACTGCAATCAGAGCACAGTCAGAGCAGGCCCTTACTCAAAGCACTTTGGAACATGTTTGGAACTTATTTCCTTCTCAGCACTGTCTGCTTAGTTATCTGTGATGTCTTCTTGTTCTCTATCCCAAAGTTACTGAGGTATGTGCATATCTGTAATGTATTTCTATCACAGGTACAAGATTGCAGTGTGAGCTCACACCGAGATGTGCACCCACAGAGGTGGACACACAAACACTTACCTTTTGAAGTCTCCAGTTGCTGATGAAAAGAGCTGGATTACCATTTGCGCTATGCCCACAGTCAACTCAGTGGGAGAAAAAAAACAAACCTCTATGTAAAGCTGTGCACACTTTCTCCACTGCTGTATTCCAACAGTGGAAAGAACACGCTGCTCTAAGCCTTTTGACAACTTTACTAGATAGAAGTGAGTCATTTGGTGGTTCTGCTGTCAGCCACTTGCTGTAGTCTTAAGGTTCCATGTTCTCTGACTAAAGAGCATAGCTGTGCATCCTGCACATCTCTAATAGCTTCTTAGTCAGTTGACATAATGCTTTGTGGATTGTGTTAGTACAACACAAACCTGCGATATTTTCAAGGGCCAAAATCACTTCTTAATCACTAAGAGAAGTTCTGGAAATGTCAATTAAGAGGCCATCCTTAACACTGAAAATGAGGTCTCCCCTGAGAAGATGCAGAGATCAGAGATTGCTTCAAAACCAAGAGTGGCTAAATGTCAAAAATCAAGATATAAGGCATGAGATACTTAATAGTGTTTCCAATTCTTCTGCTATTTTGCTGATAAACATCAGACAGAGAGAATACAGAAAAAAAATCTGTTATATTTCTGTATTTTTGTGTTTGACATGTCATCAGTTCTACGTGGATTCATCAGCATTTTGCTCCTGCCTTGCAGCCTTTTCCTGGAGTTCATTGAGGATCAAGAAGCACCTAGCTGGCATGGTTATTTCTATGCCTTCACTATGTTCCTGTTGGCTTGTCTGCAGACTCTGTTTGAGCAACGATACATGTACATGTGTCTTGTTCTGGGGCTGAGACTGAAAACTGCAGTAACAGGGCTGGTGTACAGGAAGGTGGGTCTGTAGCTTCCTTTTCAGCTTCATTTTTTTTCTAGGCTCTGAAGGAAAAGCCAAGAAAAAGAAAGAGGAAAAAGCAACATAAACTTTCTTGTGCTGTAGATTATGATTGGGAAAAGGAGTAATTTTTTCATCTTAAAGTGAAGTCGCATATCCTAGGCAACAGTGTTTTCAGTACCTTGGATTTGACATTTTTCTCCATCTCTTTTTTTTTTTTTTTTTTTTTTTTTTTTTCTATCTTTATAAGGAAAAGAAAGTTGTTTGATTTTTGGACCAAAGCTACTGTTTGATGATGCCTTTTCTTTCTTCTCTACCCTGTCTAGATCCTAGTTATGTCAAATGCATCAAGGAAAGCAGCAGCAGTGGGTGAAATTGTTAATCTCGTATCTGTTGATGTCCAAAAGCTAATGGATCTAATTATTTATTTTAATGGGACCTGGCTTGCTCCTATTCGGATTATCATCTGCTTTGTCTTTTTGTGGCAGGTAAAATATGATGACAATACTTATCAATCCTTTTCTATTCTAGGTATCAAAGGAAAACAAAGTTTTCAAAATTCTGCTTAGAGTTTTGCTGGTCTGAATAACCTGAAATTACCATATTTTTCTTAGCTCTGTAGCATGGTGGATTTACTTCCTTTTTTAGAAGATTGGTATAGAATTCTTACCTGATCCTTGATCTTCTCCCCTGTGTATTCAGCATTCAGTCTCTTTTAGGGAAAAGACCGTGAGTATGGTTATTCTGAGCTGATTGACAAAACCCTGCCTCAGATTTTCATATGTCACCTCCATTTTCAACCAAAATGCCGTGGCCTAGTGCAGGCTGAGGGTCCAGTTCCAGCTCCTCAGCACAGTTACAGAACACAAAGGGGAATGGTCTGAAACAGCAACTTCACATACTTCATCCTGAAGCCTGATTACCCCAGTTTGAACCAAAGTTCTAGGATGTTCAAAAAGAATATTAGATACATTGAATTTCCCAGGTATCAAGGAGCTTAGCAAGGAGAGAGCAAAACTTGAATTAGAAATAAAGGATTATAATCTAAAAGATGCTTTTTTTTGTCCCCTAATTCAATGAATGGTATTTCTCAGCAGGATGAAGCCCTATTTCTTAGTCCCAGTTTTTGGCAGCACACCAAATGAAAGTATAAGCACTATAGAGACAGTTGATTCCCAGGAGCTTTCCAGAGGCCTTTGAGCCCTTCTTTGCTAACCAAGATGGACTGTGCCTCACGCCTGGCAGGATGCTATGACCTTGGAAAATTAGTATCCATAGTACAGACTGTTGAAAAATCTTCATCCCTTTCTAGCAATGCTGACAAGCTGAATGCGGTTTCATGTAGTTGGAGCATAATTAATACTTTGTTTGCTAGTGTTCTTAAGCCATTTGTGTAGAGAATACTTTTATCTTTCAGTGTATACCAGCACTCACCTCTCCAGCAAACACAAGCTGTCTGTAGAGAGATGTAACTAAACCATGAGAAACAAACTCTCCATTTCGATACACAAGTGATTATGGACCCTGGTATCCAAGCGCTGTCCCAAGAGCATGTGGCACAGTATAATACTACCATTTCCTCTCACTAGTTGGTGTAAATTCAGAGAAGCTGGGTTATTTGTGCTGCAAGAATAGTTTGTTGAGGGTTTGGGTTTATTTTTTAAACGAGACCTTGTTTTGTTTTGGTCACTTACTTATGCCAGCCACAAGATGTCCTCCTTAATGCATCCAAGAACGGATGGGCAGAAACAGAAATGACCTGAATTGCCAGCGTGCTTCTGGATAGCTTAGAGCACGAATCTAGTTCCTAAAAGGGAAGCAAATAAATTCAGCAGAGCGTGATTCTCCAGGAGTTACCCTGCCTGGAGAATTAACAATCCACCGTGCTAGGGAGCACAATTCCCAGGAAAGGCAAAGGCAAGATTCAAGTGAAGCCTTATCCATGAGGGATGTTAGGCGTAAGTTCAAATAAGAGGGAAGGTGAGCGAGGGGAAAACAGTCACATCTAGTAATCACCATAAATTCTTCCTCTTTCCTTTTCTCTCTTGGCAGCTTCTTGGGCCATCTGCCTTGACTTCAGCTGCTGTATTCCTCTTTCTTTTGCCTCTGAATTTTGTGATCACCAAGAAGAGGAGTCAGTTTCAGGTACATTTTGCTTCATAAAAATGAAGTGGTCTACTGACTTCAATTATGCTAGGAGACTACTTCAAAATCTAAGTTAAAGGCATGGGGCAGGGGGCAGGAAGGAGGATTCAAAGCCTGCAAAGTTTCTTGAAGTTTAGAGTAAGCTCTTGCATGTCTTTTACCTTGTTTGCCCACTTCTTCTGTGGTTTTTGTGTATTGCCAGTAAAAATAAAGCTCCAAAGATGAAAAGGAAAATATTTCCCAGCCTGGAAGATTCATAAGCAATAGAGTATACACAGGTCAACTGCAGGGAAATTTATTCAGAATTCCTAGGCAGGATCAAGGTTGTTTTTCTCAGAATAAATTCACCATTAAATATTTAAGCTATTAAATTATAAAACTCAAACATCTATTACAGGAGACCCAGATGAAACATAAAGATGAGCGGGCCAAACTTACCAATGCCATTCTCAGTGATATTAAAGTAATCAAACTGTATGGCTGGGAGAAAACCTTCATGGAGAAAGTGCTCGGTATCCGGAAACAAGAACTTCAGGCCCTGAAAAGATCTCAGATTCTCTTCTCAGCATCTCTAGCTTCTTTCCATTCATCAACTTTCCTGGTGAGTCGTTCACCTTCCTACATAAAACAGGTGTTATTACTTCCATTTCTCTTTGTACTCCTGTCTGGACACATTTTTCCTATGGGACCGCAAAAGACAATGTCTGCCCAGAGGAGCCGGTGATCTCAAAGGAGTTGCTGAGCCCCAGTGCAATCAGCCACACAGACATTTACACTGTCCTAACGGTTCCACGGACAAGTCGCCTGGTCTGGCAATGTGATCCAGGCAGACTGAGCCTGCAAGAACCACCCAGAGACCTCCAGCTAGATGGAGTTCATGGCAAAGTCAAGCAGCTGCACAAGTGACTTTTGCACTTGCTGTTGTAGCTCAGCTATATGTGCTTTCAATGGGAAATGGCTGTGCTTTCACCTTGCTGTGGCTGCAGCACCAAAACTTCCTTAAAAGAGGAAAAAAAAACGTAAAATGATCAGACTTGGTTTTGCCACCAACCAGACCTTTGCCTGTGGTATTTCAGGACGAATACCATCTATATGGGTGTTGGCTTGGATTTAACTAAACGGGTTCCAGAGTCTTTAGCAGGGGGCCTGTCACTCTTGAACCATTCTCTTCCCTGTCTGAAGCTAACGGTTTGCTTTTCCTCTGCTCCCTTTCAGATTGCATTTGTCATGTTTGCTGCCTACACACTGGTGGATAGCGCGCACGTCCTGGATGCTCAGAAGGCCTTTGTATCTTTAACACTGATCAACATTCTCAACACTGCGCACTCCTTCCTGCCATTCTCCATAAACGCTGCTGTCCAGGTTCATTTCAGGCTACGTTCCTTTTTCCTTGGCCATAAGTGGTTTTTAATATGTCACTATTAACTGGTAAAGTTAGAGATTTCCTAGGGCTTTGAACATCAGAGCTAGCTATTTAATTGCTATTGTAAAACAGTCAAGTGCAAGGACTCACAGCTAAATGTACTTTGTAGTGTTATTCTTCAGAAAGGCTCCATATATTTACAAAATACTCACCAAGAACAACTTTTAAGTCTTTTGGGGCCAATGATAAGCACCATTAGATCTCAGAAGTGCTTCCAGTTCTGTTTTGAATCCCAGAAATCAGAACAGATGGAGCAAAATCTCCATGGGAGATCAGTGGAAACTTTGCTAGCCCAGGCCAGAGAGAAAAGCAAGTAATTGTCCAGTAAGACAATTCTTAGGGTGCCTCTTGCACCCTAAGAAGACTGTCACAACTTTGCACATACAGAAGCAATCACTGGAAAGATTTTAGGATGAACTGGAGAAAGAAGCACCAATTTCACTGTGTGAACAGAGAAAGGAAAGAATATCTATTTTTTGCTAAGCTAAGTGGAAATAAAGACAGTTAACATAAGGAAGTGGGTCTTGAAGTTGATTCTTCACTTTGGGTTTTAGCTCTGTTTCTGGACTAAATCTTTATTTTGTGTACTTCTTCATTTCAGGCCAAAGTTTCTTTAAAGCGCTTAACAGCTTTTCTGAACCTTGAAGAACTGAATCCTGAGAGCTCAAGCAGAAGCCCTTCTGACTGTGGTGAGCTTTTGTGTTAGCATTGTTGTCTCATAAGAGGAGAAGCTTCCATTGTTCAGCTTCCACTCTGAGAGTGCTTGCCATAGTCAAGAGAGAAAAATGTTTGCCCCTTACTATCACTTTATCTCTCAGGCTTATTTATTTCTGGTAATTAACCCTTTATTTTCATACCTAAGATTCATTTCATGTACTATAAATGCACACTAAAACATAAATAGGGATGTTTCTGTACCTGCCTTTGAATTTACAAGTGTTCTCTTTCTCCTCATATTTTAGTACAGGCAAGTATCACCATAAGAAATGGGACTTTTTGCTGGAGCAAAGAAACCTCTCCTTGTCTTAGAAGGTAAAGGCATACCCTTAGTCATCTCAATTCTGTAGGTCAGAGTGGATGCTGAATGAACTTATTCCTCAGGACCGAAGTGAAATCTGTGTGGAATATCTAGAGGCTTCTGAGTTTGCTTCATATTTAACATCGAATTCTGAAATTGTGAAGTCAGACAAAATGTAATCTTGCTTTTATGCTTGGGAGCACATAAATGGGAAGGTGCCTGTATCTGCCTTAATATATGGAGACTGTTTTCTTTACACAATTTTCTTGTACAAATAGGAAATTACAGTAATTTAACTTAAAAAAACGGGAATTGATGGTATGCAGATATGATATATGACATCACTACATGCTTATTTTAAAAAGTACTGCACTTTCAGATAAGAAACAGTGTCAAGAAGTTCTGATGTTCAGGAAAGTTTTATATCCAGTGCTTTGGGCTAGCCTGTCTCCAGAGTGGGGATTTGGGTTTGAAACTCAGACGGGGATGTGGGTGAAGACCTTCTCCTTGGAGGTGTCTCTGAAGGAATGACTCTTGTTCTCCTGTAGAAAGTCAGTATAATGGGATGAGTAACTGTGCAACTAAGGCCTCAAGTATGAAATTAGAGGATTTAGTTGGTACATTTTTATTGCCACAAGATGATACCAAGAATTTTGGTCATTTTCTTTTCAAATAGCGTATCTAAAAGGTAATATGAGACTAACCTTTTCTCTATAGGATAGATCTTACGGTTCCCCAAGGCTCCTTGCTTGCTGTCATTGGCCAGGTGGGTTCTGGAAAGTCCTCCTTGTTGTCAGCGTTACTTGGTGAGCTGGAGAAGACAGACGGCTGCATGACCATGAAGGTAAATTTTCCCCTGCGCATTTGCTTCTAATTAGGCTGTCTTTGGGAACAGTAAGATACTAACCAAGGCATCAGGTACTTGATGAAAACCTATTTACTGCTGAATTTCAACAAAGGCTGTATGTAGCAGCCTGCATTTAATTACCTGAAGGTGCTTAAGACCTCTCAGATGAGTCTGGCCCTTGGGAATGGGAATTGAAACAGGACTTCAAAGATCCGGTTCCATTTCCCACTCTGATAATGAGCTGAAGTGGCATCCTGGTAAATCACGTCATGTACTTGCACCTATGTTTCCTCCTCTGTAAGAGAATGAGAGTGCAGGCTCATATTTTGCAAAGCCCTCTGAGACCTGTCAATGGTGGTGATCATTCCAGATTTCTGTAAATCTAATTGGGAGAGTTTTTCTTCAAAGACATGTTCCCAATGTCAGGTTTAGCTTATGAAAGAGAGATTGGTAACATTCTTCCACTTCCATTTTTATAGGACACCGCAGTTTATGTCCCCCAGCAAGCTTGGATCCAAAATGCTTCAGTGGAAGACAATATTCTCTTTGGAAAAGAGATGGATGAAACATGGTTCAATAGAGTGATAGCTGCTTGTGCACTGCAACCTGATTTGGAGAGCTTCCCTGCAGGGCAGAAGAGCGAAATAGGAGAGAAGGTACTGTCTTAAGTTTGTATTTTGGCCAACTTTTCCATGAGTAGCTACAACTTTGGGTGTCCTGCTTAAAACACCTACGAAATTACTAAACTCGCAGGAGGCAGGTGCTCAGTAATTTCTGAAAAATTGGGCCATGATTTAACGGAGTCTGAAGCCCATTTCCTGACAGTTAACCTAACCAGAGATGCTTAAGACAAAATCAACAAATCCAGGTCATTCTTGGATCCTCTTTTGCAGGAGAGTGGAGTTGCTCAAGAGAATCTGCTTCTGCATCTGCTCTGCTTCTCCCCCTATTTTGGGGACAGGGGGAGGAGGGAGAGGAACACTGGTTTGAAAATAAGGAGGTCCTGAAACCTCAGTGTAAGATGGAGCCAACAGTTAAAAAATATGCTGTAGCTTTGGAACAAACAGTGTCAATACATTTTTACAGGGAATAAATATATCTGGAGGACAGAAGCAAAGAGTGAGCCTTGCTCGTGCCGTGTACCAGAAGGCTTCGATTTATCTACTAGATGACCCCCTCTCAGCTGTTGATGCCCATGTTGGACAGCACATTTTTGAACATGTTCTTGGACCCAACGGCTTACTGAAGGACAAGGTGCATTATAAATCCTGAACTGTAAAAGACTGCAAAATGTATCTAATTACAGGGCCCCTGAAACGTTTCCAGTAAGGCGGGTTACTCACTTTATGAAAGGCTCGCAAATTCTTTTTTGCTAGTGGCAGCAGGTACTACCGTTGACAACTCTGGACGTGAAATGGGCAATCTCTGCAGTCGACACAGCACAGGAAAGTCCTGCAGTGAATCTCATCTAGGAGAAGGAAAACTTAAAAGTTAGGTTCTCCTGAAAGACTCTTTATCTTCGTGCAAACCACATACCTAGTTCCAGCCTCACTTCTACAGCAAGTCTGTAGTTCTTTGGTCTTACATCAACATTATCCTTCTCCCTTTTTGATCTTTACTTCTAGTACAGTTCGGCAGAGCTCTCTGATCTCTTCCAGTTCATTGTATCTTATTATCATGTCTAATCCCATCACTTTGAATAATACAGTGGCGCCTTTACTGTTCTCATCACCCACATGTTCATTACTTAAACTTAAAATCCATCTTAAACACTTCTTTTCCATTCTTTTTTTTTTTTTTTGCATTGGTTGCGTTATTTCTCTGCTGTCAAGCAATCTGGATAATAAATGTGGTTACATGAGAAGGGATGTTAGGGCAGATCTATTTGTTGCATGGTATAAATTGCCTACAAATACTTCATTCATTTCACATTGTGAAAGAAAATAGGTAATTTCTTTCATTAGAAAGTCCAATTAAAACAGATGTGTGATTACAGATACCCTTCTCTTCATGTGTAGGTTAGTTGCAAGTATCAGAATGTAATTATTGTACTGAAACATAGAAAGACTGGCAAAGAAAAAAGGTATCAGACTTAAGCAGTACTCAAAGGGCTTGATTGTGTATTAGAAATATATAACATGCCAACTTGTTATGTAGGGAAAAAATACTTTTCTTAATGTCCTTTCCTATGTGTAATTATCTGTGCAAATATGCTCAGAAATTTAAATGAAAAGGAGCTGCACTCTAACTCCATTCAGGTTGATTAAATCATCAGGCACAAATTTTATTCTGAAATATTGATATCAGTGACAACAAATGTGTCATACTCTTCAATTAACACCATTCTACTTGAGCTTCAGTCTGACAGGAATCAATAACATGGAACTGGTAAGTGGGCCAAGCAAAAGGTCCTCCTGCACACAGAGTGCTGGCCTGGGACTTCAAGCTTCCATTCCCATTCTCACTGTTTCATGGTGCGCGCGACACAAAGCAAGTTGATTCACCCCTCTGCTCCCGAGTTCTGCACTTTCAAAATGGACAGATAGCTGTGCTGCAAACATAGACTTCATCAAAGAGACAGAAGTGATAGGAATAAATAACAAAAATATCTCCACATTAGTAAAAATCGTAGCTCAGACCAAGTACGTGTCTGTCTTCAGAAGACAGCTGACTGCCACAGCTTGAGCAAGCGGGGGAACACCAGCACAGTTGTCACTGTTCCCTCTTTATTCCAGCAGACTCGCGTGCTGGTCACTCACGCAGTCAACATTTTGCCTCAAGTGGACAACATTGTTTTGCTGGTGGATGGAACAATCTCTGAAGTTGGTTCCTACCAAGAACTTCTACAAAGAAATGGGGCCTTTGCAGAATTTCTTCATTCACACATTACCGCAGAAGAGAAGGCAGGCACTGTTTTTCCAGGTAACTCAAATGAGTTGGATCGTTCTTCCTAGATCTATCAGTCAATTGTTTCCTTTAATGTTATCATTAAAGAACTGGGGGAGGGGTATCTGCTTCTGTTCACAGTTGGGAAGAGGGAAAAGAAAATAAAACTGGAAAAGCCAGTCTTACATTTGTTCTATTATGGACATTTAAAGCAGAGCCAATCACAGTAAGCTGTTGCTTCGTTGGGGGGAAAATATGCCCATCAAATTAGCTGACTCATCACGTCAGAACTGGTTCTTGAATAAAGAGTTCCATCTTACTAGACAACAATCATGCAGTAAACAGAATTACCCCTAAATGTGTTACTCTTCAAGCCTCACCTTAATATTTCTAGCCTTAAAATTCTTTGTAATGAATCTTTCCTCTGTATTACCAGTCTCTCAAAGGCTATACAGAACAAAATGGGATTCTAAAGCATTTGGGAAAAAAAAATGCATTTATTTCACAGCTGTAGGAGACACTACAGGCACCATCACCTCTAGAAATGGTCCATCACAGGAGAAGCTCCTTAGGTAAGCTTAAAGCCATCTTAGACACTGAAGAACTTGCTCCCAAAGCCCATATAAGCCTACATGGAGGTTCTTAATGACTATAATACAGGTTTGGGATTGATCTGTAAATTAATGATAAGAGCAAACAAGCAAAACTCAAGAACAGGTAAGAAAATGCTCCTGAGTGTGGATGTTGACTAACATTTTTCTCCATATTTCACAAGAAGGCAGAATTTATTCCAGAGCTGATGTACAAGGCATGTTGATACATTTGCTTGCTGTTCACTTCCCAATGCGGCTGTGAGGTCTGACTCATTTCAAACCAGCCACTGGTAGTGAAGGCTTAAAGCCTCTGGTTGTTAACAGCTTGGCAGAGCCCAGGCCCTGTGATAAATATGGACCATGGCTGGGGTCACTCTGGAGGACCCTGAAAACCGCAGCTCTCAAAACAGACATGAATATAGGGGTGGATAGGTAAGGATGTCCAGCTTTAAAATACTCATTGCCTTAGCTAAAAATTGGAAGGATTTTTGTTTTCTTTATGAAGTGCCAGTTCAGTCAAATCTTCTGCTGTGGGAAGGGAGACTACTCCTGTAAGTCAAGACTGTACCGCTGCTGCAGCCACCGAAGGAAGATTAACCATGGAAGAGAAAACTCAGCAGGGCAGGGTAAGCACAGCACCTTCTTATGAAGGACACTTACTGTGGGTTTATTACTGACCCCCTCATCAGGCAGGTCAGCTTAAGTTAAACCTGTGCAACTCCAGCGACGTCAGCTGGGCTGTACAAGATTGCCCTACAACTGAGACAAAGTCATTTCAGCGCTATTTTATGTAGCACCTTCTGTGCAAACATCTCACCGGCTGCCCCAGTCGAAGCACTGGTTCCAAAACAGGAATAATGCACATACACTGCAGAGAGCACATTGTGGAAAGGGGTGGGGGGAACGTTACCACCACTTGAGGAGAGAAAGCCTGGCTCAAAAGCTGACCTGAAGGGGGAAAGTGCACTGAGGCAGTCAGGGTGAGGTGGTGGTAAGGGGCAGAAGAGGACAGATTACAAGGGACTGGTAATCTTGAGTCTGTCCACAAACCCTTGAGGCTGGTGGGAAGAGACAAAGAGGCACATCAGTGCTCTCATCTCACCCAGGGGAAACACCTCAAAAGGCGGAGGCAAGAACGGTATGGCAAAAGGAAAGCAGCAGATGTGGGATTCCAGCTAGGAGGAGTCGGGCATGGATAAGATGTGTGTTTAGGACACATTGTAGCAGCAGTAAAACCTGAGGAGGAAACAAATAGCTGAGGCTACGAACTAGTAACTGAGAAGAGATGAGAGTCAGAGGTTGGACACCCCAAAGGCGGCAGCTCTTCCCCAAGGGAAGCACAATTATTACCCAGACTGGGATCTCCTCATCTCTGCTGATCAGCAGTTACTCACACACGCCGTCAGTGGGAGACGTGATAGTTCTCACTCACACCAACAACAAATGAAAAGCAGTGCCCAGCGTAAGGAAAGCCTCACGTGCATTCCAGCAGTAACACAAGCCTATTGCAATAACATTACTCAGTTGATAATAATCACTCATTAACACCATGGATTTATTTAAGTATGGCTTCATTATTCGTGAGGAAAACAAGAAAAGAATTAACACGGTTGCTATGGCCCGTGACATATAACCAAGTAGATATGCCATAATAAATCATTCCTTGTTTCTAAGCTGCTTTTCCCTGCTAAGAAGCTTGATCCTCCCGATCTTTCCTCTTGTTTTTCCCCAATTGTTTCACTCTAGGTTAATACTTCAACTTATGCAGCCTACCTGAAGGCAACAGGCATACCGCTGTGTGTGTACATCATTCTGTTGTTCGCGTGTCAGCAAGCTCTGTCATTTTCTCGTGGTTATTGGCTCAGCATGTGGACAGATGACCCTGTTCACAACGGGACACAACAGCACACAGAGCTGAGAGTTGGAGTCTTTGGTGCACTAGGAGGCATTCAAGGTACATTTAACTTGCTCACCTAATCCTCTGTATTTCCTTCTCCCTTTCCCATACCCAGGATTTTTTCTCAGAACATAAACAAGTGCATAACCATGGGCTCTTAGCCTCCTGGGCGTCTGGCACCAGCCCTAAAGGTTTGGCATGGGACCTAAAACTACAGGTTCTGATGCACAGAGAGAATTTCTAAGGGATCTGAACCACATTTCCAGTGTTACTGCCTGAAATTCTACTTCATGGTATGCCAGAAGTGTTCTCCTTTCAGACCAGCTCTCCTTTCAGCAGACCGTGATGAGTAGTGTCTTCCTCTGTTTCCTGCTGGAACTAAATGACCTGAGCCCCTAAAAAACATTCAGCAATGAAGAACTACAACATCCTTATTTTTCTGTCCTGCCCCCTTGTATCCAATATCTTCTGCGTTTCTTTCTTCCTCTTATCCCTTTCCATTCCTCCAATATAAATTAATCATATCAAAGTGCAAGCAGTGGCTCTTGTCCATGCTGAATTAAATTGAGACCTTGGTTTAGGTCTTCTGAGGTAAAAAGATAAAAAGAGGAAGCTGTGGAATTTTACAGTTCTTTAAATCTTTCTCTTCAAAAATGGCCACAATTCTTTTGGTCACTCAAAAAAAAAAAAAAAAATCATTTGTTTTAGGACATGAATCAAATCTGTAAAAATCTCGGCCCAAGTGACAAAAGATTGAGAAAGCTTTGAACAAGTGGGAAGGGTTCTCTGCTAACAATAAATATGGAAGCAGGAAACCTAAGACTTTGAGTAATTTAGAATAATTCCAGCCAAGCTCATTTTGTGAAGAATAAATAATTTGTCCTGTGTGTTTAAGTTGCTGAATCCATAGCCCTCATTAAGCTTGCTTAGGTGGTCTTCACCCCTCTACAGAAAGGGTAGCTTACCCTGCAGCTCTGAGGCTTGGCTTAATAGCTGCCAAAGAGAAAGTCAGCTCCTTTCACTAGCATATCATTCACAGTACTAAGTGAAAATCATGATCTCACAAAGGGGAGCTCCAAAGTGAGTTTGTTCAGGCCTAGTAATAATTATTTTTTAATATTACAGCCCTTGGCAGATTTGCCTCCACGGCAGCAGTCCTTCTAGGTGGCGTGTTAGCATCGCACAAGCTGTTTCTGCAGTTGCTGAGGAACGTTGCTAGATCCCCAATGGGCTTCTTTGAGCAAACACCCATTGGAAACTTGCTGAACCGCTTCTCCAGAGAAATGGATGCTATTGATTCTGTCATTCCTGACAAGCTGAAGTCCTTGCTGGGATTTTTGTTCAACTTGCTGGAGATCTACCTTGTGATTATAGTGGCTACACCGAAGGCAGCAATGGCCATAGTGCCCCTGACTGTTCTTTACGCGGTATTCCAGGTAGGAACTCATAGGGTTACACAGACAGGAGAGGCTGAAGCAGCTGTGTCCCTGCAGAAAGCCTCCTACAATTTCTTAGGAACAGAGACATGCAGAAATGCGTTTCATCATCTCAAACTGCATCTGAACAAGAGTAATGTCAGTGACTCTTCCCTGGTCACCTCAGCCTTCCAAAGCATCCCAGAGACCTCGCAAATAAGCTTGTGCTTTTCTGATACCCAGATCAAATCCCACCTAGAGCTATAGTCCCTCTCTCCATTACTGTAAATGAAATCATATTAAGACCAAAAGCATTTTTCCTTTCCTCCAGAATTCCTCCACTGCTTTTTAATATATCCATGTGTGCCATGCAGCTCTCTCCCTGGGCTCTGAAACCTCAAATGCTTTGCTAGCTAAGACTGAACATGAGGGAAGGGCAAATAAGGGTGCAAGGGTGCCTCTGTTCTCCATCAAGCAAAGGGCTGGTCTACAGGAGAAAATACACGTGAGTTTAGAGGCTTTGCAAGTTCAGAGTACCCTGGCTTCTTCACATTAACTAACCATGGGGTTCTTCTTAATGAAGATAGGACATAACACAAAAATGCTAACTCACCTTTTCAGGACACCTCCTACCTCCATATTAGGTTTTATAACACTTAGGATAGTACCTACTATTGCACTTGCTGAGCGCTTCCCAGATTTTCTGTGAAGCACCTCCACAGGTGTAAACCTTCTAATCACTTCCCCTTCGATTTCCCTTTGTTACCAGCATTTCTACGTCATCACCTCCTGCCAGCTGAGACGCATAGAGGCTGCCAGCAGGTCACCCATCTACTCCCACATTTCAGAAACTTTCCATGGGAGCAGCGTGATCCGTGCTTACAGGGACCAGGAGAGGTTTATTTTGAAGAGCAATTTTCTGGTGGATGAGAATCAGCGAATATGCTTCCCGGGAGCAGTTGCTGACAGGTACAAATCTGCAGTGTAAAGAAAATTATAATTTATTCACACGGCCTTGGTGAGTGGCATAGCTGCTCTCGGGGCTTAGGAGGAGGTATGCAGGTGAGACAGCGGTGCAGTGTTTTGGGGGTAAAGCAGCCTCTTTCGTTATCACTCGCACTGCGCCGCTCTCTGGCAACGTGCCCGTCACACAACCAGTAGGCTCATGTCTCTTGTATGGCTAAGCACGCACACAGACTGACACACAGCTAGAGGTATCACTTGGTGTCCAAAATGCTGTAGTACGTGCCCAGTGAGGTGCATCATCGCATGACAGAGTGCATGAGGCCTGCGGTGCATGCAGAATCCGTCGGACAACAAAGCCATCAGCCACCAGTCATGAAACAGGTGAGGAGGACTAGAAAGAGAGAGATGTTAAACCAGCTCATCCAAGAAGCTGTATGCTAGCTGCTGTCATCCAACAGGCCTTGGAGAAAGTCCTAACAGAGACCATAGTCCAACCAGTTTGGACAGACTTGAGCCATTAATAAGCTACGTGGTGGCTAGATAAGAGCAACCAAGGCACAACTTTGTTGAGCACCCTGTACTGCAGCAGCTCCACAAGTGTTTTGCAAAGTCATCACAGATGCTGTTGAGAGAAAGGAAGAGGGCACCCAGCAACAGCCCTGTACTCTCCTCCTCTTGCAGGTGGCTTGCTACAAACCTGGAGTTCCTAGGCAATAGTGTCGTCTTGTTTGCAGCACTTTTTGCAGCAATGGGCAGAACATATCTTAGTCCAGGAACTGCTGGCTTCTCCATTTCATATGCTCTCCAGGTACCTCAGCATTGAAGTAAGACCATGCTTGCCTTTCACCAAAAGCAACTTGCATTTTAATTTCTGCTACCATTTTAATTTCTAAGAAATTATGAACTATTTCTGTGGCTTTCTAGATGCCTTCTCCTACCAAACCCTGCTGTCATTGCTGAAGTGCAGAGCACCTGGAGCACATGGCCCCGTAGAGAGAATGAACCTGACAAACACACACACTAGCCATCTTTTTCCTCCTGCATCTGAACTCATACTTCAGTCACAGCATGCCCTGAGCAACTGCAGCAAGGTCTTCAGCACCTGTCTTATCTGCTTCTAGACTTCTAGTTACACAATAGCCTAGGAAACAGCTACACTGTCTTTTAGCACCCAAGTCAGCAACATTTCATTCTCTAAACTTGCTAAGATGCAGCTATGGGAGGAGCTGGCTAAGCTCTTCAAACACAGCTTTACAAACTTTCACGAGGCTCCATAGTTATTTTTTTAGCCTTTTAAGGGATGATTTCTGAAGTAATTAGCTGATGAGGAGGTCTTTATAAATAAGACAGAGACAAAGTACCAAGTACCGCACAAGCATAAATCAAAACTTATTTTATCTTCCCTAATGGTTGTTTCTTTCTGCCAGATAACTGGTGTTCTGAACTGGATGGTGCGCTCCTGGACAGAAATAGAGAACAACATTGTTTCTGTGGAGAGAGTGAGGGAATACTTGAGGACTCCTAAGGAGGTAGCTGACCAACTACTGGCCTTACTAGCAGAAGTGAACATCTCTGCAAACTAAACGAGTAACTTTTCTGTTCCACCTGGACAAACCCCCTGGTTTTCCCCTTCTGAAAGGCCAGTTATGTTTCCTTTAAAGAACTGTAGCATTTGGTTTTTATCCAACGTACTAGATTTGTTTTATAACCTCTGATTATTGTTATTTCCTTAAGACAGTTAAACATTAGATTGCCGTTAAAATAGCTTCACTTGGTAACACTCATGGAATGAGCCGTATTTTCTGCCCGTATTTGGAGTACATATTTATTGTGCGAGTTCAGATGCAACTCTCTGATAACTGATGGCTGCCAGATAGCCTTTTAGTCACTAAAAATCTCCAGTGCAATCATTTTTGTTCTGTAATCATTAACATTATTTCTCCATATGCTGCCCTGAGATCCTGCTAAGGGAGACTTCCACAGTCCTGTTCACAGGGGCCTATAAATATTTTTTAATTGAACCACTCAATGTCAGAACTCTGACATGCAAAGAAATGTTTATCCCCATTTTCAGTTAAGACAATTGGCATCTTCGCATAACGTAAACAGTCAGCATTTGCAATATGAAACTTAAGAGGCCTTTTTCTCTTTTGGAAACAGTAAATAGATCGGGGTAATTTGGCACAGATGTCTTCATAAACTTCCCGTTTCAGTATGGCCACTTGATTTGGCAATTAAAATCAATTTATACATCGCTGTTTGTTTTCATCTGTTTAGGCACCCTGGACTCTGAATGGCAAACTTCAAGATCAAGTTTGGCTCACTGAAGGAAGAATTGAATTTAGAAACTATAGCTTGCGATACAGGCCAAATTTGGAGTTAGCACTGAAGCATGTCAATCTGACCATCCATGGGCAAGAGAAGGTAAGGAAATCCCATTGTTTTAGAAGAGCTACAAAGTGTGAACAGTGCTTTGGAGTGATCAGGTCTGGGCAGAAACAGTCCCTGCCCAACACCAAGGCACAGTAACTTGTAAGCGTGAAAGCTGCAGTAAGGTACGAGCCCATCTATCACACCACACACCTCTTCTAGTACAAAGTAGTGTTTCCAGGATCGCTGCATACACTAGACATTCGCCTGAGTGAAATTTCGTTTCACAGAAAGTTAGCAGAGTTTTACAGCAAAGGAATTTAACTTTTTAAATCTAGTGCCGCACCAAGACCATGTTCTAGCTACTAAGTCTTGTCGTTATTCTTCCAATCAAAGGCTTTCAAGATTCCTTTTCATACAAAACAATTACAAATTATAAATTATTCCCTTTAGGAATGTATTGCTAGATTATGTGAATCTTGAACAGCCCTGAAGATTTGATCTGTGCAAAGCTCTCTCTCTTTAAAAGGCCAAGAGAGGAACTACATGACAGGTTTGTCCAGCTGTGGAAAATTATCAACATCAAAACCAAAAGCTTTCCATTGCACTTTATAGATTGGCATAACTGGAAGAACAGGAGCTGGGAAATCTACTGTTGCTGTGGGATTGCTGCGATTAGTGGAAGCTGCGGAAGGAGCGATCCTAATTGATGGACTAGATATTGCTCAACTAGGTCTCCATGACCTTAGAACGAATATAACGGTCATTCCCCAGGTAAGGAATTAACGTCCTAAATGCTTCATCAGTTTTGTAAATCTTAAAGCCTAGGAAGGGGTTAGGAAGATTCTGTGAGAGGACAGAGATTCCGAAATTTCAAAGTTGGAAATAACCTCTGTGCCATGCTGGTCTGCCATTCAATGTAACGTTAGCCACAGATTTGCACGCAGCAGGGAAAACCAGAGCGCTCGTTTTTATAATTCATTTCAGGAGCTGTTTGTACTGTCTCTGTGCTCAGGATCCCGTTTTGTTTTCTGGCTCTCTAAGAATGAATCTCGACCCATTAAACCGATACACTGATGCAGACATCTGGACAGCTTTGGAACTGACTCAGCTCAAGAACTTTGTTGCAGATTTGCCAGATCAGTTGGAATATCAGTGCACTGACCAAGGGGAAAACCTAAGGTACCTTCTCTGCAGAAAGGCAGCGGCTGGGCAGTGCCAGCCTGTGGGCTAGGAGAACGTACAGCTAGTAGGACAAGGAGTCTGAATTTTTTTTTTTTTTTTTTAAAAAAAAAGATATCGAGACATCAAATTGCTGCATTATTGTCCTGTTTAGCAGCATGAAGTCAAATGATAAGACACCAAGTGGGAGACCTTTGAGATCTAATCATTGTGGTGGCTTGTTTGTGCAGTACTTAAAGCACTGGAATCCTGTTCCAAGTGCAGATCTCCTGGGTGCTAGAGTAATACACTCCTTTTGTTTCCTTAGATTGTTTCATGCTGTTACCTGCAGTGCCACCAGCCTCAATCACCCTTTGAGGGAAAGGGAACAATCACCTTTTCATTACTATTTTCAAATTAATCATGTATTCTGACCGCAGAGAAAAGTGACCGCTGCTCTCAGTTTACCATGCCTCCTCTTACTTGCAGCGCTGGTCAGAAACAGCTGGTTTGTCTGGCCAGAGCACTCCTTCGGAAAGCCAAAATCCTCGTTCTAGATGAGGCCACAGCAGCAGTAGATTTAGAAACTGATCTTCAGATTCAGTCCACCCTGAGGACTCAGTTCAAAGACAGCACAGTGTTAACAATAGCTCACCGGATAACCACCATCATGGACTGTGACAGGTAATATCTTCAGCCACTTTAAGGAAAAAGGAAGACACAGACAACCTGTGTGAGCCAGACAAACCACAGAGTGTTAGTGAACAGCAGTTTCAATTCTGTCCTTGTGTAACCCTCAAAGCTTTGCTGTAGAGATTTGTAGGAGCTATCTTTCATCAGCTAATCAAAAATAATTGATTCCCACATGATGCATTTCATGCTGTGTCATACCCCCTTTTCCCCCACTGACAGTGAGACTATGGCTACAGCTCTCTGCTT
The DNA here is from genome assembly GCA_009806455.1 of Tetrax tetrax. Classification (NCBI taxonomy): domain Eukaryota; kingdom Metazoa; phylum Chordata; class Aves; order Otidiformes; family Otididae; genus Tetrax; species Tetrax tetrax. Next base: position 241,630 of record WHYT01015970.1, read on the forward strand.
CAGCTTAAAATTGTGAAACTAAAATAAATACACTTTCGTAAGTCTTACTCCACTCTGTTGCCAATTGCCAAAAAACTCTCCTCCCACAAACTCGGTATTTGAATAGTCACCAGAAACCTGTTTCTCTCCCACAGCTGCTTCCCAGCTGAAAAGCTGGTTGAATAACAAGCAAGTACTGAAATTTATTTTAGAAATAAGTCATAGTAACTAAGTTTATTACAGCTGTTGGTATATCCCCAAGCTTACACTTCTGTTTTAATGTTCACAGGATTTTAGTCTTGGAAAACGGTCGGGTAGCCGAATTTGATACTCCGGAACACTTAATAGCTCAGAAGGGATTGTTCTACAGACTGCTGGAAGAATCAGGCCTTGTGTGACTCACGGTGTACCATAATGCCACCACTATCAGGAATAATTGATCTCATAATCATCATCTTGGTTTCACTTTAAAATGCCTGACACTCAACCAAATCTTATCTGAGCTATAAGCACAGTGAGCAGATGAAAAAGGATGGCTTGGGATACACGTTATTTCCATATGAAACGTATCAATTCCATTTTCATCATGTTTCCAGATACCAAAAACCTCACTCTTCTGTTGAAAATGAACCAGTCAGAATTTGAACACCTTGTTGCTTTTATAGTATAAAAGCAAAAAAGTCGAAAGAAAGAGACCACAGGATATCCAATTTATACCATAAATGGAGCCCAAATATAGTGCCATACTTACAGATTAGAGATTATTTTTAAAAGCCAACAAGATTTTGTGGGCAGTAAACAAGAACTTAACCAATAGCGAGCAAACTTAACTGTTTGCAGCTTGTCCTATGTTGCAGGCAGAACAAATGAAGTCTTTTGCTGATGTCTTAGGGACCACTCACCTGAATGCTGTTCTTACGCAGATACGGTGAACTCCGAGGCTGCGGCTGGATCAAGTCACCCAAAGTGCAGAAATACTGAGGGAGTAGGGAAGGGGAAGCGGGATGCCACTAAGCAGGGGAGCATACAGCTGCCTGTTGTCACAGCTGGGGATCAGATCCACTCCATCTCCTCCTGTGTCAGCTGTGGAGGGGCCCTGAGTGAATCACGCTGTGCTGAGGACTGACAAACTGCCTGGAGGAAGAGAGCCAGCTTAGCCACGGGCTCGCTGATGCAGGAGAGAGTAACTTGGCTGGGAGCGGGCAGCAGAACATCGTTCCTTCTGCTTGAAGCAGCCCTACTGCCAAACAGCAGTTGGTCACAGCAGAACATGTCCAAATGCCAATGCAGACACCAGCATTTCCAAATTTAATTTGGTTGTAAGGAATCTGCATGGTGGAAAGTCTCCTCCTCTGATCTCTGCAACACTGCAGTCTGCCTAGTGGGCAAGTGGTGGGGACTTACCTTTCGACGTGGTGGTTCCTGCCTGGTTTTCTCCTTGAGTGCAAGTTTACCTCCTGCACGTGCCACCCTGGCACTGCAGAGCCTCTGCGTGGTGCATCTTTCAGGTGTTACTTACACAAAAACAGCAGCGGAAAGCAAAGCCTTCCTGGGCTTCCCGCAGTGCTGAGCAGCTGCGGTCAAAGCTGTCTCCAAGTCTCTCCTCAGGAATTGCAACAAGAAAATGTGATAAACAAATCACACTGTGAGGTACTGCTGTTTACCATGACTTTTGTTAAAGCACTTAATTTTCTAGAAAGCTGAAATAAAAATAGAATCAAGTATTGAAATGCCTTTTGTCAGTAAGCTAATGTAAATACAGCATAAAAAGGAGTAATGGGGAAGGGGATGGGAGAGTTCAAACTGGCAAAAGTCAACACAGACCAGCAAAACCCAGCAGTTTCTTTTCTGACAGTTGTTCAGTAGCCTCTTCACTCACAGTCAGAGCAGTTAACAGTTTCTGCTGGACAAGTGCCTAAGGTGTTGAAGTCCAATGCCTGCTGCTGTAATGGTGCTCAAATACCAGAGAAGAGGTGATTCCCCCCCCCTCCCCCTTACTTTCTCCAAACCTTACGTAAGGGCAGAGAAGAACCTCTAAAGGTTTATCAGTGGATCTTAAAACCAGGAGCAGTACAGTGAGAGATAAGTAAAGTATTTTTTTCTCTGTAACTGAGATAAAAGAGAAACAGAAGTGCCCATGTTGCTAGGTAATTCTGAAACAGATATCTTTTAGCATACCGTAATCTCTGCTATAAACATCTTTTAAATGCTCGCTTTCCCTTCCTAAGTTGGTAATGAAGAGAGAAGGCAACAGAAGGCAAAAATAATCAAAACATACTTCCATACTGGTAATCTGTGAAAGGACACAGTTTTGCTGTTCGCTTGCACAGAGTAAGAGCAAGCAAAAATGCCATCAGCTTTCACACGTCAAGCTGTGCTATACAGGGGATGGGAGGGGAAGGGATTCCCAAAATCCATTATTCTGAAGAGGGGCTATTGATATCTCAGTGGCTTTCCAACTCTCTTTTACCCTTTGGAGCAGTGCCTTCTAACTGAAATATTCAATTCTATTCTAAAACAGGTGTTTCACTATAGGACTAGTAGGGACTCGAAGAAAAAAAAAAGTTTTCACCTAGCCCACAGGAAGAACACACGATGTTCCTGTGTTTCTCCGGGAGAACCTGGATTTCCAGGCACCCTCTCAGCTGGACAGGCTGAGCTCCGTTCCCACCTGCCTCCGGCTGCAGCCAGATGGCCAGGCCAGGCCGACCCCACACCAGGGGGTTTGGGAGCCAGCAAAAACCCACTCCCAAAGGAAAACAGCCGAGCCAGAGCACTGACCCATGGCTGCGTTTCATCCTCACAAAGCCACCCAGTCCACACAGGCCGCCTGCTCGGCCAGTTGAGCCAGTATAGGACTCTCATGCAACCATGTGAAATGAGCTCAAGAGCTTAATTAGTGCTATGAAACTTTCACTGTTCCAGTTGTTTGTCCAATCTGGGCATCAAGAGTTAGTGCTTTCAGTTCCCAGTTGACTTTTTTCCTCATTTAAGGTTATCTCAAACGAAGTGAAAGCACAGCACAGGAGAGAAAAATGACCTTAAAAAAAAAAAAAAGAAAGAAAAATTTCTTGTCCCATGATTCCAAGTTTAAGGTAATACTGAAGTTGCCAAAGCTGGAAAATAAGATTGAAGTTGCCGTGCATTGATTTACACCAAATTCATGGCAAACGTGTAGTTTTAAGTCACACTCCTACTTCCCCAAATGGTTCAAAGATGCACAGAAATGCCAAAATATTAAAGGCATCAGTGACCCAGAGCACCACTCTTTCTGGGCTACGCTACAGCTGAACCACTAAAGGATACTTTCAGAGATGTCTCAAGATGGGGAACAGTTTTACAGAAGCAGCTGTATTCACACATATGAAGAACTAGGGCATTATTTGCTACCTCCTGAAAATCCTGAGCTGTTTTTTTTTCCAGCAGAAGCAGCTCTTCCAGGTGCGAGTTATCTTCCATGTTGCAGCAAATACTGTCAGCCAGGGTATAGCAACATGCACTGAAATCTGATACAATAAATTCAACTGTCGTCTTACTTTTTTATAAACATTAAAAAGTTTATTATGAATGTTAGTGTTTATTATAAACAACACCACCACTATCTTCACATGGGCTTCAGTGGCACACATATGACTGTTCTAAGACGGAAGATCAGTTCCTGCTGTGCTGTAACTAGTTTCACAGATCCTTTACATTTTAATGAACAGATCAGAACAAAATGGTTCTGAAAGAGCTTTATTTTGAAAGATAAGGGTCTTTCAAAGTCTGGAAGAAATGGTCCATAGAGCAAAGAGCATGGAATAAACTGGGAAGAGGCATAGCCTTTCTCTAGGTAAGAGCAAGGATGCTAAGTCTGGACACTTGCTTTTGGGCATGACATATATTTGGCAAATTTATCCACAGAAGAGATATAAATAGCCAGCAATGCAGGTAAATAGGTTTTCCATTTTTTTTCTGCTGATCTAAATGAAATTAATTGCATCATCTTTATCAAAAAAAAAAGAAGGGGGGGGGGAAGGGAAGAGGAAAATCATGGAGCTAGGCTTCCACACGTGCTCTGTAGGAAGCGACAAGCTACCCACCTACAGAAGCACAAGACTACCAGCTGTGAAGATCCTCCCAGTGCACAGCCAACTATCTCTTCACCAGGAGGAGACCTGGAGGATGAGAACAGGATGAACTCAGGCCATGACACAGCAATAGACTTCAGGGAAACCTGGCTCTGCAGCAGCTGGATGAAGGTGCCCAGCTCAGGTCCCTCCCAAGGATTAAGCTGCTCATTGCAGTACATGATCCCAGTACAGCTCCCACCTCCTGTCCCAGATGGTGTCTTTCAGAGCTGGAATTAGCTTTGCTGCATAAAGGAAAATCTGTGACATCAAGGCATCCAAAGAAGATGGGTGTCTGATACATGACTGAGTTCAGCTGCTGGAATTCAATGTCACATCCCTGAATTTACTAGTGCTTCCTGCCCCTCCACAGCTGGAAGGCTGGCTCACCCCCCCGGGACTGTCCCATCACTGATCCCTGCCAGTGGCACCAGACTCTCTCCTATCGGAGGTCACATGCTGTCAGGCTAGAGTTCACTTACCCAAAAGTGACAACAGTGTCCCAAGTACTAAATAAGCATTAAGTCCAAAACACACAAAAATGAGAACAGGTTAAAATAAGGAAGATCTACTTGATTTAATGCCAGATTCTAATACCTTACCTTGCAGCAAGTTGTGTCAGCTTCTGCAGCTGGTCCCAGTACCGCTGCATGCAGGGACCGGTATACGGCCCTCTCTTTCCCAGCTGAAGCAGGACCTCACAGCTATACCACTCCTACCTCAAGGTACCCCAAAGACTGTACGAGCCTGCTTGTACACACCAGTTCTGTGGGAAGAAAGCTGCACGTGTTCAGTTAGCTCTGTGTGCGGCTAAGGTTAGGTTCAGACTGATCTTCATAATGCATAATACAATTCTGTTCAACTTGCATCCAGACCCAATATTAAACATTTTTATGAGGACATTTAGAATCAGGATCATGAATCAATGCAGCAACAGCGCAAAGCACTGACAAGTATTTAAGGCAAACAGAAAAGATTATCTGCTCCAGAGCTGGGGCAGAACAGTTTGTGCTAGCAAGTGTATAAATACATAAAACTGGGAGAACACAGTGATGCATATTAACAACCACATCATAGGAAAAAAAAAAAAAAAAAAAAAAACAAACTGGACCATACACATAGAGCTGCCTTCTGACCCCTTGCTGCTCTGTTTAGAAGGTTATCCAGCAAAATACAGCATTTTGGACACACAGTTCCTCCAGTGATTACAAACAGCCCATGAACAGGACAGAGGACATCCTGTGACACGTCACAGTGCAGCCAGTTTGCAATTGCAACTGCAGTTTAAGTCATTCCTGCACAGAGGACTCCACTGCAAACGTTTCACACAGCAGAAGCATAACTCTGCAAGCTCTGTATTTCAAACAAACCACGCTCTTAAGTGCAGTTCCATTGTTTTCAAAAGACTTACATGAGTATGTTAAGGCTTGTAAATCTCCGTTAACCGGTGTGCCACGAAAGCATAATTTCCTTGAATCTGACATCAGTTTCCAAAGAATTTTAGCAATACAACTTCCTTTGAACAAAATCCTGAATTTGCAGAGTCCTTGCAGAGTCCCCATCTCAGTAACAAGCTGCACTAAACCTACAAGGCTTCTCAAAGGTATTTGAAATCCTGTCTGAATTTCTTCACTGGATGCTCTCCAGAGCTCTGCCCTGAGGACAGTGTTGGTGATCCCCAGTTTGCCAAGGCAAGGAGAGAGCACAGGGAGCTTTGCTGTCTGGTCATCCAGTGCCAGTGGCCCCTCTCCTCTTTCCTTCTCAGGGCTCTCCAGGAAGAGGTAGGATCACAAAACGTTCCTTGAGGATGACTGTGCCCAAGCAGAGAAGGTCTCATGGTGGTATTCACAGGTACTCCTCCAAGTCTCCTCTGCAGACAGATTTGTCTTCATTTTCATGCAGCAGAGTAAAACAATACCAGCCAGGAACCTTACCCGACAAGCTAATTTCTCTGCCCTGTACTCCATTCCTTACTAACCCATTGCTCCGATCTTTCCACCCTTTTGTCCATCACAATGCATAAGTGATTTGAGAAAGCAAAACCCACTGCTCCTCCACAAACTCCCAAATCACCCCTTGCTCATTCCATTTCCACGGGGGAAGCTAACACCAAGCTGTCCAGGAAACGTGGCAAACACAGGCCACGGACACCATGGGTATGACAAACGTCCACAGCACCGCTGAATCCTGCTCTACCGATCCACCGTGAAGACCTGGTCTGCTCAAACTGCAGTACTCAAATGACAAGAGAAACCATGAGATGTGATCCAGCTCTACCAGAGCACACTGTTATTCGTGCTCAAGGTTTCTTACCCAGCCTAACCCCTCCCCAGACATCAGGCCTAGCAGCCTGGCTAGTCTAAGCAGTATCAGTAATTTCTATTTTCAAGGCAAAAACTTGAACTGCCAAAGCTATTCCTTTGTCAAATACAAAGCAAGAAACAACAAATCATGTTATCTTTCAAACAATTTTTTTACTGCAAGTTCTTTGCAAATATTTGTATAGTCATTACAAAAAATACCAAAGAAAACTTTAATCTATTCAATCTCAGAGAGTCATAATTTACAAAAAAAAATAAATAGCTTTACTCTAAAGATGATAATTGCCTAGTATTAAGGTCAGCAATATCATTCACAGAAGTCCACATTCTCAGAGTGCTGCGTATTGGGTCCATCTGGCTTAGTTTGCCTTCTTCCAGCATTTTCCTTTAAAATAAGACTAATGAACATCAGAAAAGTTAACTTCTTTTCTTCTCACAGAGAACTGAACATTCAACACAGATCTTGAAAACCAGACTCCATTGCTAACTGAATTGTTAGACTCTCTGACACAGAACTTTAAAAACAATATTTTTTTTTTTTTAAGCAACTCTAACAGAAGAGTTTCCCACAAAATTTAAGAGTCAACAGCAGCAGCATGAAGGGCATGTTTCTTCAATATAAGGCTAATGGTCCTTGATGTGGCAGAGCTGCTGGTACAGCACAGAACTGCCAAAGCCAAGGGAATTACAATCAACGTCCCGCTGAGCCCGCAACCTCCGCTCAGGCAAATCCTCACTTCTCAGCCTCGTCCCCACGGGTGTAACCAGGATTCACCTCCCAAGTCAGAATTCCTGAGTGAACCAGGTGTAAGATCAGGTACTGCATACTGCAACACACCAACTGCTGCAAGAATTTGGTTTTGGAGTGATTGTCATTCTAGACATGCTTAAATACTGCTTTGAAGTTGACTGTGCTCTTCTTCACATCAGCACTACTGACATATTATAGTGAACTTGCTGCTGTACACTGTAAACACATGAAACCTTTAGGAGAATGCTTTAAAGCATTAACCATGTACAGTAAATGCCATAATGAAAAAGTCTGGCACACGTTATTTCACAAGAAAAAATCTTTGGACTATAGTACTATATGCCACAAAATGTTCCAAGTGCATCCCACAATAGATGGCTCATCAAATCAGAAATCAGCAAACAAACAAATAACTAGCATTTGCAAAAATGTTTAAAAAAAAAAAAAGAGGGGGGGCTTCAGAACAGAAGAGCAGATGAAAAGAAAGCCTTTCTGAACTTCTCTGATTAATCACTCTGCCTTACATTTGAGCAAATAATGACAGATTTCAGGCAAAAATTAGAAGTCTGAAGAGTTTTGCACACTGTATGTGCTTCTCCTAAAGCTGCCTAAAATCAATACTAAGGAGAACAACAAAAAAAAAAAAAAAAAAACCACCTGCATTTTTATGTTACTTTCATCACCACGCTCCGGCTGACTTCACTGGGTCTGGAATTGAACTGTATGGTTCACACCAGCTTAGGGGAAGTTACAGTTCCTGAACGTATCACCTGGCTCTTCCCCACAGGAACTAATCAAGTTCAGATGCTACACCAAGCCTGAATCTTTGGCCATGCTATAGAAAATGCCTTTTTCCTGAAGTAGGTCATCTGGGCTACCACATTCCACGACCTCTCCTCTGTCCAGGACTAAAACTCTGTAAAACAAGGAAAAAACAAAATGGTCACAAGAGAATCCAGAAAGCCAATGAACACAGATGAATATGTATAGACAGAAACTGCCTGTAGCATAGACATTATACACAAGTGAAGAGAGTCCAAACTGTATGAATGAATAGAGGTTCTCAACTCTGTCCTTCCTGACCTCATTGCAGATTGTCTGTCTGGTCTATTTTTTATATAATATATGTCTACCCAGTCATTTGCAGGCAGCCATGAGACTTTTGACTGTGCTCTGAGCCACCCAGAAGCTAGACCGCAGTCAAGGTGAGTGAGAGACCATTAAGACCTGGCAAGATCAGGAATAACCATCCCATAAGACTGCACCACATCAAGTGCTGTTGTACAGCTTCTGCTGACAAAATACAAAAGCAGCCATAGCTTACGCAGAACAAACTTGCAACTGCAATGAGGGAGTTGACAAAAGGAGGTCACCACAGCCAGCCCAGAGTTAAAACACAGCCTTCAGCCACCTCCACTCACTGTCCAGGCGCTGCAGAGATGCTGGCTAAGCCCTCAGCAGGTGCTGCTGCACGGTGTTACCCGCTGCCGTGACGGGACTGCACGTTCATCTGGTGACAGTCCTGCTGGTGCTGGGCCTGGCACAGGCAACGCTCCTGTCACTTATCTTCCACTACTGACAGTACAAAGAGAGGGCTACAAAAGTACACAAAAATCTCATCACTGGTCACTTCGCTCTCTGCCATTCTGTGATAAAAAGGGCAAGAGAGCTTAAAGCTGAAATTATGAGAGAAAACTCCGCCCTCAACCGCAGCGTAACAAGGCAGCTGAGGATGAGGAAGGCTGTATGAACAATAACCAGGAGCGATGGAAAGAGAAACGCTGAGTGAACTTCAGACAAGTGCAGGACCTGCCCCTTTGATTTCTTATGGTGTCTGTTCCTAGCTTAGGGTGTGAGCTCCCTAAAGCTCTGATGCCTCTTCCAGCTGTGCCTAAATTAGGGCAAGAGCCAGGAATAGATTCCTCTCCTCGCCTCCCTCCCCTTCCTGGTTTGCCTGGGCAGGAATGGCACAACAGCAGTGCGGAGCTCCCCAGGCCAAGCACAGTCACCGCAAGCCAGAACACACAGACATGCTACCCATCAAAACAGGGATTCCAGCAGCTCCGCAGAGAGGTGGCTAAAAATGCCCTGGTAAACATTTAGCTAACACCAAGATGCTCATTTAAGCACAGCACAAGGCAGGTCAAACATGACGTTCCACGATAAAAGTGGAATTACTTTACCTTGTGTAGTCCATGATGGTGTTCAGACGATGTGCTATAGTTAATACAGTACACTCTTCAAATTGAGACTTTATTGTTGACTGGATAAGCTTATCTGTTTCAAGATCAACAGCAGCTGTGGCTTCATCCAGAACCAGGATTTTGGACTTCCTGAGCAGAGCTCGTGCCAGGCACACCAGCTGGCGCTGTCCCACACTGCGCAGATGGGGTGGGAGGGTGGGGAAAAAAGCCAAAATGAGTACTGCAAACTTGTTCTGAAGCCCAGCAATTCCTTGTAAGAACTCCTCTAAAGTATAGGTGCCAAAAATCCAGCAAAATAGATAAGGTCAGTCTTACTACTTCACTGCAGAGTATCTAACAGCAGCTGAAACTACACCTCCCTCACAGTGAAGTCTCAGCAACATAGCAAGAGAATAAATTTCAAATGGTTTCAGCATAACTACATCAGGCTGATTCATTGAATCAATGCAGTGTTGAGGACTGGACTTGAAATAGTTTCTACAGGTGAAACACATATTCCTGTTACAGTGCAAAAAGCAAGCTAACTTAGAAAAATTGCATCTGTTGGGTAAGAGCCATGGTTAAGCTCAGAGCATCTCCTATAAATAGCAGGCTGCTGCTACTAAAATCCTTTCCAAGACTGCCCAAGTTGTCAAGTCTCAGTGTTCTGAGTATTTCTTATATCACTTTAAATTCCCAAACACAAGAGTTTAAAACATATTGAAAAAAACCTAGTTGGCTGATTGCCTGGTCATCCATTAAGAATTCCCCAAATGCTTATAAGGGGCAGGGTGGGGAGCCCCACACCGCACTGCTATTGCTAGGGGCTGGCTACACACCGTCCCAAGTGAGCTGTAAGGTTGCTGGGAGCAGAAAGCCCAATTGCAGACAGATGGGCACACACATCTCTCAGTTCTCACTTAGTCCTTAAGGCAATTTTCACAAGCATGGTTTTTTGACGTACCTGAGGTTCTCTCCACCTTCGGCACACTCATGATTAAATTTATCAGGAAGGGATGATACAAAGGTTTTCAGGTGAGCCAATTCCAAAGACCGCCAAATGTCTTCATCAGAGTGTTGGTCAAAAGGATCAAGATTCATACGCAGAGAGCCAGAAAACAATACTGGATCCTAGCCACAGAAAAGAGGTAGTTGACAACGGACACAGAACGCGTGTTCCAAGAAGATTCCTTACATAGTGAAAGGAAAACAACACGCCCCGATGCAGTTGCAAGCAAGGTAATCTACGGAATTTACAAGTGAGACTTCACTTTTCCCAATAACAGCAAGTTATCCGCCCTCATCCTTATTCCTCTTGGGGGCCTGACCTCCACCCTCTGCTGACTCTGGCACGCCAGACCTTTCCCTAAGTCAGTAACTCATGAATCCAGAAAAGTAGAAGGAAAAAAAAAAAAAAAAGAGCCAGTTTTCTTTTTACTGTGCTACTAGTAGTTAAAGAACAGGTACTCCCTGCCCACCTTTCTGTCAGCAGGAACTCCTAGGTCAACTTTCCACTTCTTCGGGAATTACACTATCCGTAAAGTCTTCAGTGCAGCATCAATGAAACGAATGCATTTTTTTCTTGGACATGGAGAAATACTACTTTGGAAATACTTCTGACCTGGTACTGTCAGAGTGATGCAAAGTAACCAAAAGGAGAAAAGCAGTGTCACCCCTCAGATTTCCAAAAGAAGCAATGCAGAAAACCTTTTACAGTGCACTCGCTTGTTTTTGCCAGCGTGCTGCAACAGTGATTTATATAACTACGTTTTACAGTCTTTGAATCAGAACAGGCAGGCAATAAAGGCTACACAGTAAGAACAAGACGACTTGGGACTGTAAGTCCAGTGCTTGTAAAGCTGTATTTCCAAAGGTTTTTGACCATCAAATCCACAATTGCCGGGCCAGACTGGGATGGTTATGTACAGATTTCTGTGAGTGAACAGTACTGCATACCTCACTCACAAGATTCTACCAAAGTCAGAATGCTTTGTACAAAGGGCCAAAGTCTGCATACCAAGCCTGGAATAGCAACACAAAATCCCAGTCCCTCACAGCTAGACTACGCAGTACTTTCATTCCATTTCTAAAAAGAACGGAACTACCTAAAATGAAAGTGGAAACTCATCTCTAGAAAAACTCCCCTGAGGGATCTCCACCAGTGGAAACACTCAGACTTTACTTCCCCTCTACCAGCCAAAAGAGCAATGGTGCCAGTTAACTAAGGGACCCAGGTGCCCAGCTGGGATCAGACCCCCCTACTCAGGCTAAGCTGTCTACAGCGTTCAAGTGATCGGTGTGAGGTGCTGACAAAGTCCATGAGTCCAAAGGCCAAGGTTTTATTTCCACATCACAACCTGGCCATAACCAAGCTCCTACTTGTTATACAGCACAAGCAAATTAAAGTCAGTATAGGAAAAAGGCTTGGTTTCAAGTCCATGGAAGAGCATGCTGAAATGACTCAATTTCATAGGTATAGATCTGAAAAGGAATAAATATATTCTCCCCAGTACATTACAGAAATAGCACTGTTACAAAATGAGTTCTGGTAATGGCAGGACTTCGCACTTACCTGGGGGATGATGGTGATCTTGAACCGCAAGTCATGGAGCCCTATCTTTGCAATATTAATTCCATCAATAATAATTTCTCCTTCAGCTGCTTCATTAATCCGAAACAAACCTAAAGTAAGGGAGGATTTTCCAGCTCCCGTTCTTCCGACTATTCCAATCTGTTGGGAAGAAATACAGGAACAACTTACTGCCAGTTACAGAATCATAGAATGGTTTGGGTTGGAAGGGACCTTTAAAGGTCACCCAGTTCCAACCCCCCCTGCCCTGGGAAGGGACACCTTCTGCTAGACCAGGTCACTCAAAGCCCCATCCAACCTGGCCTTGAACATTTTCAGGGATGGGGCATCCACAACTCCTCTGGGCAACCTGCTCCAGTGCCTCACCACCCTCACAGTGAATAATTTCTTCCTTACATCTGATCTAAATCTACCCTCTTCCAGTTTAAAGCCATTACCCCTTGTCTTATCACTACATGCCCTTGCCAAAAGTCTCTCTCTACTTTTCCTTCTCTACCAGCCCCCTTGAGGGACTGGAAGATCACAATAAAGGTCTCCAGGAGCCTTCTCTTCTCCAGGCTGAACAGCCCCAATTGTCTCAGCCTGTCCTCATAGAAAAGGTGCTCCAGCCCTCTTATCATCTTCGTGGCCCTCCTCTGGACCTTCTCCAACTGGTCCAAGTCCTTCTTATGGTGGGGGCTCCAGAACTGGACGCAGTACTCCAGGTGGGGTCTCACCAGGGCAGAGTAGAGGGGCAGAATCACCTCCCTCGACCTGCTGGCCACGCTCCTCTTGATGCAGCCCAGGACCCGGTTGGCTTTCTGGGCTGCAAGGGCGCATTGCTGGCTCATGTTGAGCTTCTCATCCACCATCACTCCCAAGTCCTTCTCCTCAGGGCTGGTCTCCATCCACTCTCCACCCAGCCTGTATTTGTGCCTGGGATTGCCCCCATGTGCAGGACCTTGCACTTGGCCTGGTTGAACTTATGAGGTTTGCATGGGCTCACCTCTCCAGCCTGTCCAGGTCCCTCTGCATGGCATCCCTCCCCTCCAGCATGTCAACAGCTTGGTGTCATTAGCAAACGTGCTGAGGGTGCACTCTATCCTACTGTCCATGTCACTAATAAAGATGTTAAACAGCACTGGTCCCAATACCGACTCCAGCTACAAGGCGACTGATTCTACAGAAGCTCTTCTAGTTCTTAAGGACCCCAGCAACACTACAGAATAGGATTAGACCTCTCTTTGGCTTATGCATGCAGATTTAATTACACTCTACGATAAATTCAGATTCATTACCTTCTCTCCCCCATTTATGGTAACATTTATGTTTTTCAGAACCAAATCCAAGTCTTCCCGGTAACGTAAACCATAGCCTCGAAACTCAATCTTCCCCTCCTCGGGCCACGTACTCGCTGGGGCAGTTTGTTCAATACTCCATTCAGCCTGAAAGAACCACACAAACATATCTGGTCAGTTCCTCTTTCAACCGACATGGGCTCAGAGGACTCGAGGAAAGCAATTAAGAAAAATCCTTGTTAGTGTGTAATTTGCAAAATGAACTGTGATGGTGATGGGAAAAGAGGGAAAGAGCTGCCCCAAGACAGACTAGACGGCATATGTAGCCAAGAGCTTTGCTATCACAAGCCCTACTTGCTGGATAAACTTTCCTCTTACAAATGACAATCACACAGGCAGCACATATTCAGATAACCTACTTGTACACCCCCACCACAGTAAGGAAACCATTGGGGAAGCCAGACATGCAGCTAGAAGGAGTTTAACTGAGACATAAGCCCTGAAAGATTAACAAGCTGGTAGAGTAAACAGCTGCTGCCTCAGAGTCTCCACTGCATTCACTGCCAGTACAGAACAAAAAGGCTTTTAACTGTATAAACTTTGGTCTGCTACTAGAACCTGAGAAAAAAATTCTAGGAAGGATCCTCATAAGGTTTGACCGCAAAAATAGTGACTCAAGTTAGGTTCAAGTGGCAGCATGGCAAAGAGAATCCATGGGGAACAGAACTCTGTTCCATAGCCAAAAGAGGCACAACTGCAGATGAGTTTTTAGGTGATCTGAATCAAAAGAAAAGAAGTAAGTCCTCTTTACTCCCCACACTGAGAGCAAAGAGAGAAACACAAATAAAAAAAAAAAGACCAATGTTTAAGCACTTAGGAAACCAAAACATTTGTATACCTCCAGGGCTTAGCCAACAGCAGAACAGCACATTTCCTAAATAATACTGTAAATATCATGGATACATCTCAAAAGCACCCACAGGAACAACCTGCTAAGACACAGCCTGTCCTAGAGGGAGGGCACTGACAGCACTAAGCTCTATCCCATCCCTCAGCTTGGAGGACATGCCCAATTGCATGCTCCAACCCATTCAGCCAGGCTGTGGGCAAGACCTCAGAACAGGGCAGACTTCTACAAGTGTGGCTGATAACTCAGTGTACCTCCTTCTCCATTTCAGCGTATTCTTTGACTCTTTCTACAGCAACAATGTTGTTTTCCAGCTCAGATGACATGCGGACTAGCCAGTTCAAATATGCTGTAACCTGCAAGGAGAAAACAAGTCTAGAAGCAGTTTACACTAAATATGTTACCTGCAATAAATAAAAAATACAAACCAACAAAAGCACTGCAAGTTCATGGAATGCATAAACACAGACAAGACCTTGGCTAATCAGTGCTGGAGAGGAGAAAAGTCCAGATGCCTTTAACATGCAGGGGATGAGTCGTCTTAGCCACATCCCTCACACAGGCAAGGCACAGAAAGAGCTTCCCAGCATAGGTATTATTCTCTTCCTGTGTTCCTTATATTAGTTTTCCCTCCAAAGCCATAGCAAGGTTCTGACTTTCTGATGCAGTCTTGCAATTCAGAGCTTTTTTTGTTTTGTTTTGTTTTTTAAAGAAAAGGTAAAATTACCTGCAATGAGTAGGATACCGAGAGGCCAACCAGTCCTGCACTGAGTTTGTTGCGTGAAATCACAGCAAACAATGCTGCAAAGAGGACAATACAGTTCCCCACGAACTCCAGACGGATAGCCAGCCACCTGGAAGAGAGAAAAACAAAATGCATATTTCCAGTAATTCACCCAAAGAGAATGCAACCAACAAATGTTCTGTCACACATCTGATTTTGGTAAGATTAGTAATATGGCATCTGCATACTGCAAGATATTTGAGGTTCTGCTCCAGTAGCATACAAACCTTAAGGCATCCAAAATTAATAAACCTTTCAGGTGCATATATTCCTGTCTTAGTTCAGAAAGCAGTTGTGGTTAACATTTGGATCAGTTAATCAAAACTTTTTAAAAAAATATTACCCAGAAGTAAGGCAGAAACAAAAAAAAAAAAAATATTCAGAAGTAATCTTAATTCCATCACAGAAGTTTAAACAAAACCTCTGTGGAACAAATACGTCCATGTAGAATTCTCTACCCTGGACAAATATGCTGAGAGCTGTGATGGGTAAGGAGCACAGGCAGCAGAACCGTGCCCTCTCTATATAACTGCCTTTCAATATTTCAACCCCACTGTTACCTGTTTGCAACAATGCTTGGATAATAAGCTTTCTGATTTTCATCCACTTTCATGTCATTTTGCTTTATGAAACGTTTCTGCTCCTCAAAGGCTCGAATGACACTGACTCCCAGGAGGGTCTCATTGAAGTGAGAATATACAGGAGAACGACTGACAGACTCAAGGCGTCTGAGTTGGCGAGAAGTGGCCACATAAAATCTCTGCAAATCAGAGTATGAGAATTATGGTTACATCCAGACTGTGTCTGAAAAGACAAAAGGAATCATAAGAGAGTTCCCTACCATTTGGGCTGTTACAGATGTTCAGCTTACACATGGGAATACAAGCCTTCGCCAACACTTTTAGGCCTAAAAGGACCATTACATACGCTCTGCTGCCTTTTAAACAACTGCCAATCAAACCATTTCATGCAATAGCCATTCTCTCCTTTTTCTCTTCTCTGTAAGCTTAGTTCAACAGTATAAAACATACACATCACCGGCTCTAAGGTTTAGTAGTGGAGCCTTATAGATTCACTAATTCAAGGGTCAAAACTCGGCTTATTCTCTCTGATCTGTACTGGCTCTACTACATTTCTAAGAGTAAAGCAAGAGTGCAGCAAGGACACCCCGCCTAAAGATGACGGGAGTGAAAGGCTGCAATAATTTCTCGTGCTCTGTAAACAATACTCTGGCAATGTAGGCACATCAGCAAGGTACACATATCCCTCTAAATGTTACTCTTTTGTTTGGAAGCAGGTTTTAGAAAAGCCCGTACATCTTCCATATTTGTTCTTCAAGTAACAAGCTATACAAACTTTGTCTCAAAATCTAATGTTATTTTTATAAAGTCTATTTCGGTATTAAAGGATTACCTTCTGCACAATAGTCATTGTACACTTGACAACGGAAGGAAATGCTCTGCTAACTTCAGCTAATCAATCAAAGCACGGTCAGTCAAGCATGATTCAAGTCAAACACATTAAAATCCATCCTAGTGCAGAGTAAGAACTGTCTTAAATAACAAAGGATGAGTGACTGCTGGTCCTGGTGCCCCCAGGTAACACTCCTTACCTGCACAAACAAGTAGAGAAGTCCTAGTGGTGGAATAGTGACAGCAGCTATAGGTGTGGCCAGCAGAATGATAATACAAGCCCCAATCACATTAAATGTTGAGCCCATGAACATCTTAAGAATTGGTGGAATGGCAGAGTCAATGGTATCTATCTCCTTAGAGAAACGGTTCACCAGATTTCCACTGGGTGTACGTTCAAAGAAACTTATTGGAGACCTGAGGACATTGTGCAGCAGGTCGAGGTGCAGGTGTCGTGAAGCAAATATTCCCCCTATTGACACAGCCATCGAGTAGCCAAACACAGCAATACCTAGAAAAGATGACTTGTTCTTAACTGTTTCCACCCCTCACACAAAACATTTTCCTTCATTCACCACTTAGCATTAGCAGGTCTCTAGTACTATAATCCTGAGAACTGGGGTTCATTACAGGTAGACTCAGCAACTACTCCAAGTAATTAAACAAAGTATCAGTGAAAACACCACATTTCTCACAGCAGAAGTTGTTTCTCCATTACAAAATGTTGCGTAGTATTTGAGCGCTTTTCTTGAGTAAAGACCACTGAATTTTAAGGTGGCATTTAGTTTTTATTGCAGGATTTTTATGGCAATTCTTAAGTGGGATACTTGGGGGTGTTAGGTTTCACAGCAAACAAACTTTGATCACAAAGAGGACACACGAAAAGCCAGTGAGCTGACCTCCCTGTGGTGCCTCGGATGGACCCTCAACCAGTCAGAGGAAACACCAGCCTACACGGCTCAGCCAGGCGGTGGCTGCAAGGGAGGCAGCACAGCCATGGCCTCCTGTGACAAACTGTCCCGCAAACCAGACTAGCGTGGTTCATTTACAGGCCAAGGAGTCATTTCCTGAGTCAGACGTTTTGTCACCAACTGCTGGCTCCTGTAAACCACTTTCATTCTTGTTTTGTACAAATGAAAGAAAACCATATTCACTAACTGAATACTTTTATACCTTAGTTTGCTCGCCTTCCCCTCCCAAACCCCATTCACTCAAGTTTTTCATCTCTCTACTAAGGTAAAAAAAAAAAAAAAAAAAACCCCCCACACACACAAAACCTCCCCACTCAAATCCTTAGCAAACTGCTGCTGTGGTTCTGGGGATACAAGGTCACCAAAAGCATTAAACATTCCGAACCAGCTAATTGTAAAATAGGTAAGACCAAGCAAACCTTGAGAAATTCCAAGTGCTCCATACACTCCCAGTCTGACGTCCGTGTACTGTTGTGTCCCATTGACAACAGGATCATCTGTCCATAAACTCAGCCAGTAGTTGGAAGCCAGGGAGGCTATATGATTACAGATAAAGAGGAAAACGCCCAAGAAAGAGAGAAAGAGTCCAATTGCTTTCATGTAGTCCCAGTACACTGTTGCTTTTACCTGAAGACAGAAGGGGGAAAAAAAATTAAAAACAAACAACAACAACAAAAACCAAACACACACCAAAAAAAAAAAACCAAAACACCACCATTCATTTTGTAGATTATGTTTCAAAAACAGCAATTCCCCCTGCATCAGCCTATAAAAACAGAGCAGTTGCACTCTAGAGAGTCACTGTTTGGAAACACAAGCTGCAAAGCGTTCTATGGAGACATGCCAAACCCAACATCCCTCCAGGGCAGGCACACACCATCTTTCTCTTGTCTTCCAAGGAAAGGGAATAGTAGGGAGAGAGCTGTCTGAAGTAACACAGAGCACCAGTGGCAGAGCCAAAAATTTCACTGAGGGGGTTCCAGGTTTTGGCGCTTTCTTTTTATCACAAGATTATATAGCCTTGAATTAAATCCTTGCTCCGCATGGCTTGTATCCTCCGACTTATCTTTAACGATAGGATTTGGGCAACACTGCTAGGAAGTGTAGCTGCCATTTTCCCAGGAACTTCACTCTCAGGTTTCTCAGAAAGCCCTGGGTATCCTGGGATTAGATACTTGTGTCTACAGTGGAAACTTGGCTTAAATTCATCTGAGTCAATTCCAGCTCCTTACGCTAAAGGGCAGACTTCATTTGGTCACCTAATTTGTCGCAACCCCTCTCCAAGAGATAGCTGCAAGGCTTTAATTTCTTCTTTTCAACTTTGATATGGTAAGGCTCATCATCTTAAA
The DNA here is from genome assembly GCA_009806455.1 of Tetrax tetrax. Lineage (NCBI taxonomy): Eukaryota > Metazoa > Chordata > Aves > Otidiformes > Otididae > Tetrax > Tetrax tetrax. The sequence goes on from WHYT01015970.1 coordinate 260,263, forward strand.
CAAAAGTTTTGGTGTCAGCACACAAATAGCAAGTCCAAGAAACCATTCAGACCTTTCGGGACCACATGGTCTTGGGAAGCTGCTTTCTACTGAATCCTGTGGATTTTTCTGAAATTGAAAGAGTGCAGGAAGCAGGAATGGGAGACCTTACCCGCCCGGTCTTTGCTGTGTCAGCCTCTGTCAGTTTCCAAGAATTCTTTTCAGCAAGCGGCTTCTCCAGCTCTGCTGTGCTGCTCTGGTGCTGTGACTTCCCCGTGTCTCTGCTGTATGTTGAAGAGTTACTGAGTTGCCTGTTTGAAGACAAATTATTTTTCAGTCTTAGCACAATACAGGCCAGGTGTTTACTTCATAAACGGACTTAAACAGTCCACAGCTCCAAGTCAGTGGCTTACACTGTTCGGGTGATAACCAATCTCCTAACCAGCCATCATCAGGCCATTGCTTACTAATGGTTTCCTCCTTCTCTCACAGTATACTCCTAATCCTCCCTGACAGCATTCAGTTCTAAGTATCCATCTTCAGATACAGCCAGTTAAAGAAATCCTGGCTGAGCAATCAAACTCCCAAAATAAAAATTTTTGGTGATCATCAACATCAGCCTTTATAAACTCTATTATCACATGCAGTGCAGCTGCTGAAGTGCAAAAAGGGTACCTAAACTGGCATCAAAACGGGCAATTGTACTCCCAGGCACTCATTAGCTGCCAGAAATACAGTATCTCTAGAGCACCACAAGAACAAGACACAGACTATGAGACTGATTTTGAGAAGGCATAATCAGAGTGACTGCCTTTGGCCTCTCTCAAGCATAACAGCAGCTATACTAGGTCAGACTAAAGGCCTGCCTACCACTTCATCCCATGTGACAGCAGTCAAATGCAGAAGCCTTGGGTAAAACGTATGAAAGCTGAACGAGCCAATACAGTAGATATTTTTCCTTTTATGCAAGGTAAACCCATGGGATCTTGCTACAACACAACTGTTTCTTCACATGAAAAGAAGAGTAGCACAGAGCTCTGCATGCGCAGACATGCATGTACAACAGTTTGTATCAGCAACTGGAGCAGAGCCGCAGCCTCACATGTTCATACGCAAATAGAGAGACTGGGATCCAGGGGCAGCTACTGGGCAGACAGTGTCTGAGCTCAACTAGTGGAGGGATCCAGCCTGTACATGCACATAAGATTCTATATATTATATTCTCCCTAGCGAATCTCCATCCTGCTCAGCCAGAGATGGGAACAGGAGGCCCCCATTCAGTGCTGTGTTTGTGTGGATGCTCTAAGTGTCTGTGATCTGTGTGGTTGGCTACACATGTATACATGTGGTGTGTATGGACACTCTATGTGCCCGTGCATACTGGGAGTACAAGTTCAGCCTCGCTCCTGTTGGACCTGGAGTCATACAGAGGAGCAGTTGTCTCGCCTCTCTCAGGCTGCTGGATCCAGCATGACCCATTTTTCCCCTAACAAATACCATAAACACCAAGTTACTGTTTGCCCACAACTGAGTAACAGGATGGAAAAGGGAAAAAAGGGGAAGGAAAAACAAAGACAGACAGAAAAACAAAAACAGACGAAGACAGACAGAGAAACAGAAAGAGAGAAAGAAGGAAAGAAACAAAAGACAGACAGAAAGACAGACAGAAAGACAAAGAGAGACTACACACCTATGTATCAATTTTCCAGTGGCTTCATTCACAAGGACTCCATTTTCTACAAGCTTTCCTTCCTTTCCAGAGGGATTATCTGTATCTGGTGGGGTGGGGGAAGAGGGGGTGGTGAAAAAGTAAACATGAAAATGGTAACCAAAAAGATACAAAGGTTTATTTCAATCCTAAATGCCAGGTGCAGTCCTAACATGCAAACAAAGGAGGGAACCCAAGTAAGTATTTACATATACTAACAGATAATTGACCAGATAAATGAACAAATCCTTTCAGTTCCACCCCCAACAGGAGAAGTTGCCAAGACTGTGAACATTTGTTTTTCTACTAAATGTAGGTCAGTAATATAATTATGAAGACATACTTAATGTTAAAGCATGCAATACCAAGTCACAGTGACTCTGTGAAAAAGAAAATAAACAATCCAGTCACTCCTTTTCAAACCACATCTTTTACACAGTTAATTATAAATTACTTTCATTTTAGAATGCAATGAGAAGTCATTCTTGATGGAGTGAAGCTGTAAGAACAGAAGGCACGTGCTATTAACATTGAGCCTTCCTGCAAAATTAAGCAGGAAGCAACATGCAAAAGCTTGGTGTTTTAAGCAACCAGAAGAATCAGATTAATTTAAGCAAGAAATCTTTCTATGAATGTCACTTTAAAAAACAAACAAAACAAACTCTTGTTGCGCCACAACATCCCATTTGTAACAAGATGCAGCACACGAGACAATTCCCTAAAACACTTCACAAAACCTGCCAGCTTGAAATAAGATTTCTCTGCGCAACATAATTCAGTATAATACAGCACCATAAGTAAAACTTCTAAATTCAACTTATGTCATCATTTTCTTAATACAAACTAAATGACTGACTCTGAAGAAAATTAATTGTCAATTAAGTGGAACTCCCCTTTCAAGTATGAAAGTCAATTCAGAATTTACAACAAAAAAATAATTTTGCGTCTTAAGGGGTTTAATGCAGCAAAAAAGTCCACCTGCATCTATTCAAAAGGATATGGGGGAAAAATTGTGTAGATCTAGAGTCTGAAGTTTTCGTGGTTTTATACTGAAGCAAAATATATGCATAAAACAGTTCATCAATACATTAAGTGTGGACTGCTTGAACATAAAGCTGTTCCCTCCTGTGTCTGCAAACTGAACATTGGTT
>WHYT01015971.1:0-20662 GCA_009806455.1 Tetrax tetrax
TGTCCAGGCACAACTGTGCCTTGTCACAGCAGGATAGCGAAGAATTAGGGGGCAAGAGGAGCAACCAAACATGAAATGAAATTGAAAACGCATTCAGTTAACTGACAAATTAAAGCACCTCCCTTAAACTGAAGAGTTACATTTCAATCCCCACTCAAAGACAGTCAATAGCTAACACTTCATGTCTATTCTGGCAATCTCAACAAAAAATGACAACAGAGAGGGGGCTGTGGGAAAGGAGCAACAAATCCCTGCCCTTCTCTGGCAGCGTAAACCCTTGCCAGGGGCGGGTCCCTGCCTCCGACTCCAAAAGCCTCCACACCCTCTCCCCTGACGGTCCCATCTACAGGCTGAGAGAGGTTCCTCGCCATCAAATTTCTGACAGTTGAGGGAAAACCACTCCTACAGCGGTCACCTCTTCAGCCTCACCTGAAACAGCATCTCTTTCTGAGGATCACCTGTTTAAGTTTAAAAATGTGAGAGCGGCGGGAAACACACGACAACAACCCAACATGAGTTATAAGCGCAGTTCGATTTATTGGTCCAGGGTGCACATATTTATAAGGTCAGTAAAGATAGTTATGCCCACTGGTAGCTCCCGAGAGCACCTTCCAGAGCCACTCACAGGACAACACTACAGCACAGAAAGCTTCAGCGTGAAGAAGGTAACTCTCATCGAAATCAGACACTGTACAAAACACCAGCTGCGTTCTTTCTCTAGGAAAAGGCTTCAGCAAACAGTAAGGCAGCGGCAAACAGAGGCCGATGTTCTCCACGTTTGGCACAGTTGCCCAGCGTGAACGTTCACGTCTGCGATATCAACAATTCCTGAGAGAAGCTTCTTGCACACACCTGGCAAAAGACGATCCTGCACCCAAAAGCAGCCCAATGCCACTTGGCAGCAACGGCCATTTTATTTGAGAGCAGAGAACTTTTTGCCACCCAACTGAAAAGCTGCAGTGCATTTGGATGTCTGTTTTCAAGCCTGACTGGGCAGATGTTCACAGGGCAGCCGGAGCCACACAAGAACGCTTCCTCCTGCTGAATTCCAGGATTGTGCCCGAGACGTGCCAAATTCAGATGGCTCCAGCCATCTGTCCTGAAACAGACTAAAAACTTTTAAACTCTTTCTTGAAAGCTCAGGAAAGCTGGGAACACACTTAAGGTAAGCTCTTCTTCAGAAGTTTTTAGAAATCACACAGACACAGTTTCAAGTTGTTCCCACAGTCTGGTACGACTTTAATGGTGTAAAAATACAGTCCCCACGATTTCCACTTTGTTGTAAACTGAACACTGTTCCACTGATGTACATGTATGGAAAGAGATACTACTGTAATTAGAGCAAATACAACATAATTATTCTTGAGGCAACCAGTGGTCCGATACGCTGAGATACTGTTCACAAGCAATGTAGACAACCCGTGTTTAACTACTGTACATCATGAGAATCAGAGAAATGATACTAAAAGGAAAGCTAGTAGCAGACTAACAAAGTCTGATACTGCACTGACTCAAAAGAACATTAAAAAATGGTTCAGACAGATTCCCCAGTGACAGCCAAGAGTTAGTCTGCGATACAGCAGGTGTGAAAGTGTAACGCCACAGTATCTGCTGTGTTTCAGCAAAACTAAAGGCTTTCCTGATGCCAGTATTTTGTATCAAGCACAGGAAGAGGAAGCATTAAGAACCTTGTATTTCCAGCTATTAGACACCAATGGTGTTGCACGAAGAGATGAGAAAATAAACTAAAAAAAAAAAAAACAAACCCCAAAACTTTCAGAGCTCAGTCCTCTGGCCCCACTGCTTAAGAAAACAAAAACACCCCACCAAAATAACACACGTGGACAAGAAAGGCATTGCTGAATCCTCTCGTCCGCACTAAAACCTTCTGTAGTGCCCACATCACTGAGGACAAAACAGTTTTCAAAGCAATACCTCTTCTTGCGCGTGCAAGTTTTAACGCAGCCAGATCAGACACTGGTAATGTTGTTCTGTGCAGCTACTTTTTGGTCTTAACAAATCTACGTGCTTCCTGCAAAAGTGTTTCAACATCTTCGTTATCCTGGTCTTCTGAACTTGGCTCCCAGTCGGAGTCTTCATCAGTAGGTTCGCACTCCTCTTCCTCATCATCTACAAAACTGTCATTAAGGTCATATTCATTTGGTTCATCATCATTGGCACCATCTTTCTCCACAGCCCTTTCTCCTGTAGGGACAAAAATGTCTTATCTTCATGAACCGTAAGTACAGAACTAAAGAGACCTTCCAGAGACCATCTAGCTAGTCTCTCTCCTCCAGAGGAGAAAGAATCATCTAAAGCACCCTACCCAATGCTGACCGTTGTGAGTTTGATTTTCAAGACTCTCATGAAAAGCTGAACCACCTCTCTCTGACCCTAGCTGCAGCATTTACCAGTACGATCACTGAGAAAGTTTTCCTTACTCACTTTTCTGCCAGCACTTGGAAACTAGTATGAGGCCTCCTCTAAGAACGTCTTCCGATACCAGAAGAAAAAAAGTATCAGAGAATGTCTTCTGATAACTCTCCTTTCTTTAAGGAGTGGCACACACAGTTTTCCTAGTCGTCTTCCTGCTACTTCTGTACCCAAGCAATACATCCTTCTTGCCACTCGGCCTCTTGCTATGTCTGGGTGGCTACTTTGACTCTAGATCTTCTGCCTTCACCCAGCCAAACTTACTTAAGGCTATTTCATACTCGTGCCCTTTGGAATCTGACATGGCTTTTAATTACCACTCACTTCTTTCCTGAGCCTCAGGTGAGAGAAGGGAATCTGCTAGATCACTCGCCTCCTACGTTCTCAGCTAGGATCCACACTAGAGAGTCTGGGCGTCCTTTCTGAACATGGGTTAGGGAAACAACAAACACTGAACACGTCTTTCCTGAGCTGGGTGCTACATGTCCACAATTCCTAACTAGCCACAGTCTGCTAATATTCCAATCAGGTGTTATTCTGCCATTAAGTCATAAAACCATGTTCATTCTTCTTCTTCCCAGCCACTAATTTTTGCATTCTTGTCTCATCCAGAGGTAGCCTGTTAATGGTCTCGTACAGAGAATTTATCTGCTGAGCAATCCTTGTCACCATGTTTCATACAAACTACAGAAGTTGTGCCAAACAGCAGGAAATAAATGTTAATGGAGCCCTGACTGTCTGTGTGACCTTGCATGGCTTGGTATGACTGCCTCAGATGTGGACTTGCTGAGCCCAACCTTTTAACCTTTTACAAGCTTTGCCTTCAAGAGAGCCAAGCAAGTGGCTCTCCAAGACAAGATACTGGATGAGGAAAAAAAACAAACAAACAAACAAAAAAAACCCCAAACCAAAAACAAATAGGAAAGGCATTTTAATTAATGAATTTCCTTCTTTCCCCTGTGCATGGAATACCAATTCTTCCCTGGTTCTTATTTAGTAAGGGGAGTTGAATTTAACACACTGAATTTCACTTCCATGTTACACAAGAAGCACTTTTCTACCCATAGTCACGTTTGGCTGACCACCTGCCATGAGCTGTGCACACAGGATCCACCATTCCGGTAACAAAGGTGTTCTTGTGAAAGGCACAATTTTAAACCTTCAAGATTTAAATCTAGAGTAAGGACTTTAGATATGCACACAGTCCAGCTCGCTTCATCATAAAATCTTAACCACTCACTGCTCTTACACAGTGCTGCTAACGATTCTGTTCCCAAGGATGTAATACACATTTCTACAAGGGAGCAGTGACCAAGACAGGGCTGGTACTTGCATCATGGGATACAGAAAAACAGACAGGTGACACACATGTCTCAGAATATGCTAGTGCATAGTTGTAACTGTATTAAGCATTTAGTGATAGCAAAAGTACACAGATACCTGACAAGGAAACGGGATGGGAAAGAAATTTCTCAGCAGAAAGTATAAAAGCAACCTCTTGCATCCACCCACAACAGAAATGGAGTCTAAACCCCTTTGCCTAGAAAGCTAACTATAGCTATTTGCACTTCTATTTATTTCCTCTAGAAGGCAGATCTTTCTGTTTTGATGATTTCTTTAGCAAATGTCCAGCCACACCTTGGAGACCTCAAGGAAGACAAGCCAGTTCCCACTTCCACTTGAGATGCAGCAGTTCCACATCCTCCTGCCTTGTTCAGTCCAGTGAAAGTGAAGACAGCGAGTCATCAGACTTTCAGTGTGTTCTTTAAAGCTCGCTTTTAAAACATTTGAGAAAGAATAGCAAGCTTCACGTTTGGAAGCTGAGACACAGAAGAAACCTGGCAACAGACCTAAAGGATATCTAAAACTGGATGCAACTGCAACACGTAAGTTAACAGTGTTGGCAGCAGCAAAGCAAGCTAGGTGCACCACTGGTAAGTGGAGGAGATATTCATACACACTATTACAATTCACGTTATCGAGAGAGACTACAGCTCGCCTGTGCTACTACAGAATCCCCACTGATGACTAGAAACTAAAGTAAGAAGGATGCATACAGTTTACAGTGAAAGCTGCCCCCAACTCAAAGGCATTAGCCGCCTTCTACACTTTAGTCCTAACAAGCCGCTATCTTACACAAAACATGAATACCTCATAGTAAATGTAAGAAAAGCTCACGCACAGATATCACTTGAAAGTTATTTAAAGGTCAGTGCAATAACAAAGGCATATCTCAATGTTTCAGAGCAGTCAGTCTTTATGGGGCAACCTTAACCAGTTGTGGATGAAATATTGGATTCCTTTCATTCTATTATGACCACTGTGTAATGAAGGAAGAAAGAATCAATTTAGCCACACGTGTGTGTCATTAAAACATTTGTTTGTTCTCTCGTCTGCTTCCAAGGAAGTACAGGAATGCTCATCCAGGAAGCCTGGCACAAATCCAATTTCAGCACTACTACTTGGAAAAAAGCAAGCAGAGTTTTACTAAAATAGCGACTCCTTTCTCCTCGGGTAAGCATTATCAAGCATCTCCAGCACTATGAAACGCCCCAAAACCAAAGCAGCTTGGTTGCGTCCCGTGCCGATGTGCCCATTCATAACATGGGAACATACCCACCATTCTTTGAAGTTCGTTGTCGGGTTCCTCTTTCAGTTACTAAAGAGAAGAAAGTTATTAGTCAGTGCAGAGTACCACCTAGCGTAAGGGTTCTTCATAGACGTTACTACAATAAAAGACTGACCTATTAAAATAAATGCTCCAATGACTGTGCTTTATTTACAAGCATAAAAACTACTTTCCCACCCCAAATGTCTTTTTTTTTTTTTGTATCGTATGACTCCTATTCTTACAATTATGAACCATTCCATCTGTAGAAAAACATCATCAAGACTGGTATTTTAATTTTAAGCAGAAAATTGGAGTATTTCAAAGCATTTAAATATTTTACACCACTGCTTCCATAAATGCAATTTCTCCTTAATGCCATAATACCCACTCTTTAAAGTAAACTACGTTATAATTTCATTTCCGTAACTGTCCTGCTCTGAAGTATGGTTTATTGCATTGGGATTTCAAGTGGAAAAAAAAACTCCAAGTCCAATACTCAAGAAAAAGCACACACAAAAAAGGCAAAGTAGCTCTTTCCATTCTTTAAGAACAGACGAATTGCAAACAGTACATTCCCCTGTGTTTTTCAACGATTCTAGTTACTGGAATGTAAAAAAACTAGAAAATTTTAGAATAGAAACTCAGATTCAGTTTTAATTATATTTCCTCCAGGCCTTAATAGAACACACACACACAAAAAATTCTTCTCCAAGTAAGAAAATCACTAGTCCAAAAAAAAAAAAAAAAAAAAAAAAAAAAAAAAAAAAAAAAAAAAAAAAAAAAAAAATTAAAAAGACTACAGACATGATTGCAATGTTTGTTTTAGAGCATCACAAGACTTTAGAATGGTATGTTACCTGAGGATTTCCTATCAAAAGAAAAATAAGAATAAAAAGTTAGTATGAAATCTTGAGATCTAAATCTATACAGTTAAAACGTAAAATATTTCTGTGTCCATATTTTGCTATTGGGACAGGAGAAAAGCTATAGAAATAATTTACTGCAGTAGCCATTTGAACTGTCGATAATACTTCAGGATCCCCTAAATATATTCCCTGTTTTCATTGTAATACTCCAGCTCTGAATGAGGGAAGCAGAATACAGTGATCTGGTAATATCACAATATACTGTGTTTAATTTTCAATGAAATCTATTAAACTCATGAAATAGCCCCTTGCCGCACAGCATTTTTGTCAGTATGGAAGATACAAAGTGTACAAACTACAGCAATTGTCTGAGCCAGCCCATCTTACTTCAGCTGAAAAACATTTGAAAAAGCGAGTGCAAACTTGCAGTGGCCAAGCAACCTTCCTTAGCACAGACAAGGGCAAGACCTCATACTTAAGAAGCACATGGGTGCAGGGCAGAAGAAAGCAAGCAGCAAACGCAGTGTTTTTCACTTACAGTAGCTGAAAGCATTTTAGTACAATTTTTTGGTATCCATTACTGGGTTTTGGGGCTGCCCCTCATCCCCACTGTGAGCTCTGTCGAACAACTTTGCTTACCTGGAGGTGCACTGTGCTTGTATTCTAGCTTGTGCTGCGGATTCTTCCTGCAAAGGAGAAAAGAGTAAAAGCTTGACACGTTGTTCTACACTTAACAAGCCCAGAACTCCTTGGTATTTTATGGATAGTTTTCATTTGTTTTTACAACAAAATTCTGTGACCAATGCCTTACTGCAGTATCTCAGAATGTAGGGTGGGAAAATATCAGGTTAAATACAAATTCCTTTTGCTTCAGCATTAAAAAAAAAGTCTTATCAAAACCAAAAGATGAGATAGTTTCCAAAGTTGTATGATAAGATGCATTTGTTCAGCATAATAAGAACTGATCCAATTATTTACTCTCACTAAAAATGAAAACAGAACATCATTTCTGGTACATTAAGAACAACGCATGCACAGTGCATTACAACTGAGACACCCAGGCATAGCTTCCACACTCTGAAACATAAGGCTACAAATTAAATAGTTTGGGAAATTTAAAGAATTTGGAAAGAACTGCTTTGCACACGCTTTTTTATGTGCAAAACAAATGTTGTGCACAGACTTCGGTAGCAGTCTGTCCACAGTAAATTTCAGAATGCTACAGTCAAGATTTAACATCAAGAATCACTCATTATTCTATTGTCATTTTGTAACTCCAGGGCAGAACGGTGTTAGAGAAAATCCATTTTGCAGAGTTTCTTACCTATAACAAGCCGTTCCATACGGACATTCAGGCCGGTTATCTTTGCTGTCCTGAGCTATGACCTCTGTTTCATGATAGTCATCATCATTGGGGTGACTGAACTGCTGGAAGTGCACGGGATTCTTCCTGCAACAGACAAGTACACAGAGAGAACTGACCGTTCCATTTAAATACGAGAAATGGAGATAAGAAAGGTGTTACTGAATCAGTGGCAATCCGTTTTTCTGTGGTCACACAAAAAGGAGCTTTTAATGTTTAACTTTATACAGAATGTAAGACCTGCTTTCAGGATAACAGAAGAAAAGCTTTGTCTCTGCACAGGCTGCAGAAAAGGTTAAAACAGAAATTTTCCTGATCGCCATCGGCTTTAACAACACGCACACCATCTACTGATGTAGTCATACAGCATGAATCTTACTCAGTGGATGACTTCTCAGTTACAACTCCATCTGGAGCCAATGAAATGTGACAGAAACTTCCACTTGAAGCCTTAACTCATGTTGGAAGGGTCAACTCATGGCAGCTGAACAACTGCAGTACTTAGAGACTCCTCACACCTGAGGAGTGCCTGTTAGCTTCAGGAGACGTTTCAACTATTACTTCTGTTCGGTACGCAAGTTACTGCTCACTTGAATACTTCGAACGCCGGCATGTTATGGACCGATGGAGAAGTCTATTGGACATTCCATTGATGATGCTATCAAGTTTGGCTGGCTGCCATGACGTTTTATTTGAAATAACAAATTACAACAACTACACAAAGTTGTACCATAAGACATAACAGCTCTGCATGGAGTTGAGTCACACCAATGTTAGTGATGAGAGTACGTTACTAGCATCCGTGACTTTTTGCTCTACAACACTTGCAGTCAAATCCAAGGTGAGCAAGCAGCGAATACAAACATCTCCATCACTGAAATACCATTTCTACTGCTTCTAGGCAATATGTTTGCACACACACACATACAAGACAAGGCAGCTACAAACAACACTACTTAGAGAAAAACTCGCTTTATACAACTTCTGTAAGTAATGTTAAAAAGAATACAGAAAAACAAGTTACAATTTCAGAAGACAGATATGACAGATCAAAACATACTACAAAAGTTATGTCAAAGCAAACATACTGGTACCAAAAGCAAATCTACATTTGCCCTATGGCTTCTTTTAGAGACACTTTTCCACACATAATATTTAAAAGCATGGAATGTGAGATATTTTAATTAATTATTTTCCAAAAGACATCCACAAAAGATTTCAGTGGTTTACCACACTAATTCCCAGAGTATGTAAGCATCAATGCGTTTGTGCAAATGATAAAATTGAACTGCTTGCCTCAAGCAAGAGGAATGAGAACTTTAAACTACAAAGCAATTACTGCTTCAATTTACATTTATTATATTTGCATTTAGAAACAAAAAGCCAGAAACATGTATGTAGCTAGCTACATACACAAGATCTTCCTCACTGATCACAGGCTTTTTCCTTTACATTCACAACTACTACTTATGAACTTTATAAGGAAAAATGTTAATGTCAGCATTTCAACTACTGCCATAAGAAAAAAAAAAAAATAAAAAAACCCAAAAAAAAAAAAAAAAAAACCCACACACCTTCTGTTACAGCTTTTGCCAAATGATTACTTAAGCACTGTGAGCTCTAATAGCCATGTAGGTGTTCTTTCAAGCATTCAAAAAAGATTAGATATTTAGTATTAATATTTTAAACCTACATTTGCCTGGTATCTTTCACTCTGGAAACTCAGCAAGCACACTGAAGATAAAATCTTCAATGAGCTACTTATCAAAGATCCAGTGTCTCTTGGATCCATTTACATAGTAACAGACTTCTTGTCCCGGTCTTTTCTGTTAATTTCTGCAAAGTGTACAGTAAGTAAATACTGTTTCCCTAGAAATCATTGCAAGATTGCACTTACCAGTTGTTTACTCTAACACAAGCTCTCAAGAAACATCACTTACACTTACACTGGCTGCCTACTTATTTTCCCATTTAAAAATAAATTGGATGAAATCAAGTCACATTGGAGGCTACTTGCTTTGTTTTCTAAATGCATTGAGTTAGCTTATTAGCAGTATTAGCAAGAATTCTGAGTCATTAGAGAGACAATTCATCTTCTCAAAGGGATACAGAAGCAATTAATGTTCTGTGAAATAATTTTTATATTTTTCCTACACGAAGATATGTATCTTAGCCTCATAGCCACCAAGGAAAGAAGGCCTAATAGCTGTCATGCAGCCAATCTATTTGATTTTAGGAGATAACCATTTACTTTCCAAAATTTACTTTGAAACCTACGTGACAACACCAATCAGGGGGGACAGGGGGTGGGGAAGTAGTACGGGGGAAAGAAAGAAGTGAAACAAAAGGAACGAAAGTGTCGTCTTCAGGATTCTTTGGGCCAGTGGATGATGCTTCTCAAATTGAACATTACCTGTGAAGCATCTTAAACATGTCTTACTTCAGATGCTCAAGACTTGTAGAAATATTATATTTATCTTACTTTAACTGGATAATGTGTGCTTACACCACTTCTATGTGTTGTGCAATGATATCCAGCAAAATATACAAAAGCAGAGGAGTGCATAGCTTCTATTAAGTAAACATTTTCCCTTCTTGCAAAAATCTAAAGCTTCTTTCTTTTATTAAGGGCTTGGTTTGTTTGAGGGTTTTGGATTTTTGATTGTTGGTTTGTTTTTTTTTTTTAACACACGAGAGATTTGAGTTGTAAAAGCACAACATCTATCGTGCCATGCATTGCACTACAAAGTTAATTAGTTTCACAACAAAACCTCATTGCACAGCATTGTTATTCATTTGCTCTAAACAAAATAATTAAGCTTTATTCACAAAAAAAAAATTAATGAATTAAAAGCTTATTTTAAGAATCAAGTTTTATGGGAGATCTGCCTTCTCATAAACATACACAGTTACTGCAACCTTGTTTTCACAGAAGCTCTGAATTTGTATATTCATACCTCACAATGCAGAAAATTATGCAAATAAAACCGACAAAGATCTTCAGAATCAATGCAGTCATCTCAAGCAGAAGTTGAGTATTGCTCAGCAAAATATTTAAGACAATTTTTCATCTGTGCAACTAAGAGCAACTTGAAAGCTTTTTTAAAGCAAGTTTAACTAATTAGGTCATAATCCCTGGCTCTTCATAATCACATGCAGAAGACCCTTGCCATCTCAAGGAAGACAAGTCTTATTGGAAGACAAGACTCAAGAAAAAAAAAAAACAAAACAGATACAGCTTTTCAGCTGCCAGATTTACACGCCTAAGATGAAAGGAAAAATACTTATTTTCATAAAAAAAAAAACAAAGAGCAAAGTATTTAAAAGAACACACAGACAAGCCCAAAGGCTGGCTGAGCATGCCCTGCTTTGGTAACACACACCCAGTCAGCAGACTACTGTATCTCAGGCTACCAAAATAACAGAATTGCAGACAAGAATTCTGGGTTATGATTTTAGAGAAGAGAGTTCAGGTCTACCACACCCCTTCTACACAGCCCTTGAAAATGGGGATTTGGTTTGGATTTATTGTTACTTTTAATTCACTGTTCTTGTAACTTTGGAAAAATAAGCTGCAGACAAGAAAACAAACACAAGACAGTATTCAAAGAGTAAGTTCCTTGACAACAAATATAGTCAGATATAACAGAATATCTTGTTATATATGTATATATACACAGAACACTTTGCCTCCTGGTGATAACAGCAGTTTCTTTCAATTTGGTAAAGCTTCAGGCTACCTCAGCAAGAGAATGTGACACTGAAGGACAAAGACAAGAAGAATCCCTGGAGCAAGAGGCGTGCATCAAGCTTGATACTTTCAAAAGCAGCATGTTCAAATTCACAAATGAAGAAATAGAACTATGGATTACAAAGTTATTTCCTAAATGTTTAAGATATTTGTTACAGAAATCTAAGAAAATTATTAGAACTAACATTAAATCTTCTCAGTTTGTGCTATTTTACTAGGCACCTACCAAGGGTGCCATATCCAGAAGACAAATATAAAAAAATAGGAGTTTACAAAATAAAGGCTAGAACTCTGAAGAGCATATTTAATTACTAAGAAACCTCACCTAGAAAAAAATCTTTAAGGAAATGATACAGTTACCAAAGCAATAAGATGTTAAGCATTTAAGGTGTTGACTCCTACAGCACATCTTGTTAGAAGACAGCTTTCGTAAGGTTAAAGTAACAAAGGAGAGAGAAAGCAACTACTCATCGTACTCAAAAGAGCACTCAAAGCAGCCACTCGTCCTCAGTAACTCCAAAATCTTGGTTTCACTCAATGAAAACTCTACACAATGGAAAACTGAATATGCTATCAGTGCATTCCTTCAAAGCATCCATTCATGTCACACTTACACATAATCTGTTAAAAATACGGGTAACTGCAATGACTTGCTTTATTCTAACATATCTATTCCATTGATGTAGAAAGACTACTTGGTGGTCTTCTACTAAAAGCAAATACTAAGACAGACTACAAAGTGTATTTCTTTCGCTGCTAACAAGCGGATTCAGTCTCACGCCATCTCCTGCAGATTACAGCTAATGTTTTTGGTATTTCACCTTTACAGACTCCTCCAACAAAGTAAGATTTTGCCACCAGAGCATTCTTTTTTGTTATAAAACAATACTTCCCAAAAGTATTGCTTTCAAACACTTCAGAATAAAGACCCAATAAGTCTGCACATGCAGACTATTACATATTATCTGTAACTAAATTTTGCCTTCCTAATATTAGAAATCCTTCAGCGTATCAGAACATTAAATCAACTTAACTCCCATACAGGGGAAAACTTGTCGGAGCAAAATTAAGAGTAGCTGGAAAAAACTAGAGGCTGCATTTGTACTATCGGTTCAGCTTAACTGCTTAATAAAACATGTTTTAATTATATTCATTAGGGGCAAAAACTGAGGTATGTGAAAGAAAGCTACATGAATACTGGAAGTTTGATGTGTTCATTAACACAATAGTTTTACGCTTTTGATTTACACAGTTGTCTGCAGCATTAGGCACACCAAACATATACAAGAGCCCATTTACTTGCGATTGGTTGTTTTCTAAACAATCTCACTGTTTTTCTATTGCTCAAGCCCCTTGGAGGGGGAGGAATAATAATAATAGTCACAGGATCCACTATTTCCTGGCTTAGCCTTCTCTTTTGTGCTTGCAATGTACATGGATTCACCTAGAACTCAAAACCTTCTCCCAAATGCAGTTCTCAGGTCATTGGTCATTTGCTAGCCTTTAGATTTGTACTTCCCCTCGATATGTCAACACGCGGCACTCCCGAGCTTTTCTGGGCAGAAAGAACTGTCAGGAGACCAGGCATTCAGCACTGGTGTTTCTGAAGTTCACTGGAACATTTGTATCCCACAGAAGATTTGTATGACAGATCTTTCGCTGTGAATTGAGAGAGAAAAAAAAAAAAATAAAAAGAAAGCTCTTCACTTCTTTTACCAAGATGCTGATCAGATAAGGGTTAACATGGAGTTTGGAAGTATGTATGCCTTGCCCTGTTTCTAGGGAGGGAGTAGAAGCTAATGAAAATAAAGCAGACTGGCCAAATTATAATACAAGTAATTCTTAATTATTTAAGGAGTAACAGCTAAAAAGTATTTTAAATATTCAGACCACAAAACATCCAATTACTTCAGTAAATGCAATCATATTTCACAAAACTTTCATCTGCTAACAAACCAAACCTACAAGGTCTATGTTGGGCATTTCAACCATTTACATCTCTTCTCCCTCGTGATACACGCAAGGCTTTTTATTTCTTTTCTTTTTAAAATGGACCTTTGTTTCTTATTTCCTACAAAACTTCATCATTCAATTTGTTTAAGTACTTCATCCATTGTTTGGGTTGTATTAGCAGTTAGCAAGACATCCTGGCTCCTCTTTTTATACTATTAAAATTCTTGCTATGCCATTTGTTTCTCCTTAGTCCCCTGCTTACCAAAAGATTTTTTTTAAATCAAAGCTTGTAACGACTTTACTGTTTTCTCCTCCATTGCCAGTACATTAGTTCTTAATAATAAGCTATCTTAAGCTAGTTTTAATTTTGCTTTACCTGTAACAGCCTGTTCCATACATGCAAGGTGTCCTCTTACGCTTGATCTGTTTGGAGCTTTCTGAAGCATCTGCACTTCTGCTTGAATCAGAAATCTCAGTCTCGTAATCCAGATTTGCATCAGGCTCAAGGATCCCCTCCTGGGAACCAAAATATTGGGAAGTCCTGACCAAGTGAGCTTGTTGGCTTGTAGAACCAGTAATCTGTTCTTTGTTTTCTGTTTCCTCAATTCTATTTTCTTTAGTGGAGATCTGACCTACTCTTTTAGACCGTTTAGTATGCAGCTGCCTATCACTTTTTTCCAGAGAACTTCCAGGGTTTTTTGTTCCAGACTTGCCATTTCCTTCCATGTTTCTCATGGTACTCTCAAGAGGAAATCCAGATGTATTCTGTGGAACAAGGTTACATTTTGAAGGACCTGAAAACTTACGCTCTTCAGAATTAAAAGCTTTAAGGTCAAATTCTGCCTCCTCCCATCAGTCCTGTTTTCAAAATCAGAGAATCATAGAACAGCCCAGCTTGCAAAGGACCTTGAAATATCATCTGCTCCAGTCTTTAAAATCTTCTACCATACCTTCCAAACTCAAGTTAGCTGCTAAATACAGCTGCTGAATAAAAGGCTCAAGTTAAGAACATATACACATAATTTAAAGAAAAACTTAGCCTGGAGCTCCTGTCCTCAGCTTCCCCTCACAAAACAGTCAGGCTCCTCTCTCACCATCTTGGTTTGTGAATAGTCCAAGGACTTTAGTTTAAATTAACTTTTGATTAAAAGTACTGCTCCTGAAAAATGAACAAGGGTTCATGTGAAGATATAGTAGACTCTAGAAGAACATACACTCCTATAAAAGAATCCATTTTAATTCCTTAAGTACCAAGATATATGGAATATAGATATTTATCTATATATGGGAATTGATGATTTACACCTTGAGCTTAATTGCACCCCAAGACATGTTAAATGCTTCCACTTTGTGACTCTAAAATCATAAACCATTTTTTCAGTAGATACCATCAGGCAAAGATTTCCATTTTGACAAATACCACATTTTAAATTTCGGAACACGTGTATATTTAAAATAAGAGAAAACGAATATGAGATATATAACCAAGACAAGAACATTGTCCTGACAACTGAGACATTACCTGGAGGAAGTAGATTTATATTGAAGGCAGAACTACTTTGATAAACTACAGAAGTATTCAAAGGCCTCTGCTCTCTACAGTTTATTATCTAAGCTCCCCCTACAGTAAATTCACACTTAGTTTAGACTAGACGTGTTTGGCAGAGCTTGAAAATCAGCGGGTGGTTTCCTATTTTATTTTGTTCTTTTCAGTGAGAGCCTCATAAAATGTAAACCAAAACCAGAGACTACTACATTTGAGCAGCAATGTGATTAAGAAAGGGCAAAGTCAGCATTAATATCAAATGATGCTGACAGCAGCATATTTAGTAAGTCAAATTGGAGACAAAGATGACTGCTATTGTTACTCCCAAAATAAGGCTTAGCAAACAATTGAAGCTTAGGAAACAAGCCTTCATTTGCAAAAGGAAGATTAATTACTCTAATTTGCCCTTTACCCCTTGTGACTTCTCTACTACATACTTCAATCCATTGCCTGTATTCTATATAATTAAACTGGACACTTTCACACCTATTATGACAACTAGTTAAAAACCAGGTTGCAATCAAGGAAAAGCAAAGACAACAGCACTCTCGGCACTGGTTAAAACCTGTATGCGACCTCACTGCCACCTGGTGGCTGCCGGCGCTTGGAAGAATTAAGATTCTTTTTACTTCCTGCCCTACAGCAGATTTTCTCAATCACCTCAGATACGACAGCAGGAGCATGATTTTGGTTTCCATACGATGACTTCAATCGTTAAGAGCTCTCTATGATTATTATTTTTGCTTGCACTAACTCATTGTTTTTTCTGCAAAGTTCTGAAGGCAATTTCTTACATTCTGCTTCAGATAAAAATGATTTATGAAATTATCAGGAGAAAAATCAGTAAGGCAAACTGAAACTGCAAAACGAAATAATTCCTTATGTAGTCACTCACCTTATAATTTGACAAAGAAAAAATAGCACTGCAGCTGGTATTAATGCACAGAGCCAACAACAATGCTCACCACTCAGAACACTTTCCCACGTTAAAAGATACGCTACGTTATATCAAAACTACACCAAATGGTACGTTCTCCATGAGTAGATCTTTTCATTTAACCTTAATATTTAATTGAAAAACAAAACCAACCCCCAATTGTTTTCAGTGTCAAAACCAATGAAGCATAGCAAATAATACTATTTTAAGTATTTTATCAGATCCTGTAACAGAGCCAGGCAATTCTAATGCTAGAGATTAGAAACACCTCCTCACGTTGTTCACTTAAAAGGAAAGCCAGTGAAAGTCTCGCTTTGCTCTCACCAGAATATGTTTTCTCTTTGATAATCATCCTTCTCTTTTTGTTATTAGCAGCGTTCTATCAGTAAGTGTTTATCTGCCTATAAACACAGCTGTACTTTAAAGACACACAGACACATTGACCAGCTGGACTCAAGTGTCTGTGACTCACTGTCACAGATAGTTTGGGATTTCTGATTACTTTTTTTTTTTTTGTCTTCCTTTTTTTTGACTCAGATTTTGAGGTAGTGGCATAAGCACACTCCCTGCCATCTTCATTCAAAACATAGCAGTTGCTAAGCCACACACTATAATTTTCTGACCATAAAACTTCACCAACTAGAACGGCACTATTCTGGGCAAAGTTGAGCGTTGCGTTTCATGCCAGCACCCATCCCCAGAGGGTTCTCGGAAAAAGAAACTACGCACCAAGCCACTCCTAGGACCAGTACTTTGGTCCATATCTTCCAGCCTCTTCCTACAAAGCTGAAAGTCTAGTATTCCTGTGAAACATTCGGTGCCTAAATCCCAGATCCTGAGAAGGAAATGCAGAAAACCAAGTCTCTGAAGGCCTCCAGGATCCTTGCTATAGAGTTGTCCAATGGACTGGCATTTCAAAACAACTCTTAAACAACAAATCACAAGCAGAACACAGTTATATTATAGACCCAGCCTTCAATGTGACATTGCCAACTACATTCTCATTTTTTGAAATACCGTGGTTCTGCCCTGAGCCAAAAAATTACCTGAGATGAAGGGATGGGGATAGAAAGACAGCTCCTTTTCCCTTGATCTTGCTCTTCACCTTCAAAATACTCTATAGTTTCTTCAGAAGTTAATCTTGTTTTCTGATGTAGATTTACTTCTGATTTTAATGACTCCATATTACTTTCTCCCCTTCCTTGGCCTTTTTTCATTCTACTACCTTAGAAGAAAAACCAAAAGGTACTTTTGGAATGCAACTTTCACAGTGAAATCCTGACCACGTTAGAAGTCTAAAGCTACATCAAAGCAGAAGACTAGGCAAAGAGCACGAGAAATTGCAGCAGTTGTGCATGTGCTGTTTCAATAATACATTTTTCACTTCCCACTTATACGAGTAAGAAGTATGTTTTAGAATGAAACAGAAGTTTGAGCGGGAAATTTGGGAGGAAAATAATAAATAGGTGGCAAAGAAAAGACATTCTGGACTGACCGTATCAGTATGACCAATAATTTCAGTTACAGAATAGGAGCTGATCAAGTAAACCAAATGTCCACAGACCTTTCCTGAAGGTATCACTTCAGACTACCAGTTTATAAACACGATCAACAACTAATTAGGACATGGCAAAACCAGGGTATGCCCACTTCCCTAGTCAACCACATCATGGTTGACGATATTTTATCAGCCGGTAACCAGCAGAAAGGCAGCGAACGTTGTGCCTCTCTTTGGAAAACTTAATATCACAGAAAACTGTAAGTTCTCTGTACTGAAGTAGTATTTTCTGGATATACAGCTGGGAGACAGCTAGGGCCACGGTTCTGGTTGTGATACAGCTCCACCTACTGCAAAACATGTTCGGAGGGAAGATACTTGACACCATTTTGCAAGACTTCTAAAGCTCCCCTCACTTCAAAAAAATACTAACATGCCAGAGTCATTTGTACAAAGCAAGGAATTTTTCTAAATTTTAATGTCTGACTTCCAAACAAGAACAGAAACACTGGGCAGCACTGTTAATGTATGTAGTCATTTTCCTTCTCTTCTGATTTCCTTAGTCCTCCAGTTCCACCAATAAGTCATCGTAGCAATAAATACCTTGTGATAAGTTTGTCAGAGATTCTCTAATCACAGCTTTAGAAGTCTTCACAAGCTCCTAGGACCAAAGCTGGACATGCTAGAAAATTTTCTTGGGATTGTGGCCATGTGGCACCCTCGTGTCTCCCATCAACAGTGACTAAACACAGTATTCTGGGTACTGTTACTGCTGACACACAGTGGTAGAAGTGTCTTGTACATTCAGCAGTTTCCTTTTGCAGGAAGGACAAGAGGGAATGCAATACTATTTCAGTCTCATACTGGAAAGAAACTACCATACTGTGAGGAACTGCTCCTTCTAGGAAGAAACTCTGGACTAAGTGATCAAGTTTGATTCAGTCACAGTCAAAAAACTAACACATATCACCGCCCAAAACCTTTAAAACCTATGAAGTTAGAATAATCTAAATTTAGAAGGGCAATCGGTGACTTAAATGTGGAGAAGCCTTGCAATTAAAAGCACAGAAACTACCTAGAATTTACATACTAAACAAAATAGGTGAGTTTATAGGAAAGGGCTCCAGAATATCAGATGTTCAGTTGTCTAAAGAGAGTATATTACCTAGCATAAAAAAAAAAAAAAAGAACAGAAAGAAAATCAAATTATGAGAAAGAGCTCTGTCACGCCCACAGGACTGATGACAAAGGAGACAACAAAGTCAGTGTCTGTCAGCCACCAGGTACAGAACATGGAAAGAGAAGTAACAAACCAGTACTTTCTACTATCACAGTGACAATTTAAGAAAGTGAGATCAAAGCACATAAACGTGTACTGGTATGCAAACATGCTACGCTGCAAACCTACCTCCTTTCATGACAGGCTCAGAAATGCCCTCAACCAGAAGATCTCTTTCCAGCATCCAGGACGGAAGCACTCTCCTTCTTTGAACGGATTTTGACTGTTCGCTTTCATTATCATCAGAAAGAGGAACCTGAAACAGTATTTACTGCTTAGTACCTTTCTCCAGTTACAAAAGAGGGGGGAAAAAATAGATCAGAAATTTGTACCCAGTTATGTCCTTCAAATGCAGCCTGGATAAGTACCTACTTTTTGGATGGTGCCCGTTGTCTGAACTTTTTTTTTTTCCCCAGTTCCTACTCCCTCAGAGGAACAACACCTATAAAAACCTTCATGCAGTAAAAAACACCTCCTTAGACCTTTGAAATAAGTATCCAAAAGGCCACAAACTGTAAGTTTCACAGAAGAGCTTTACCAGCGTCTTGCTATAGATTTTCCACATGTAGAGATAAGAGGAGGTTTAACAAACAAAGGCCTATTTGTCAATAAAACGCAGAAAAGTCTAGCTAGCATTCCTTTAATTCATTTCTCCAGAAAGGAATCACATTCTAAACCTAGTATGTAAAAACAATTCAAATACACCAAAGTCACATCCAGTATGGGCTTATTTACTGAATGTAATACCATCAGTTTGAATCTCTACTTACTGAAAGGTAATTCCATCCCAGGAATCTCAGCTACAGTAAAGCCTAACATTTCATTTGTTGTACGTAGTTACTATCTGCTGTGTAGGATGATGTTGACCAATGTGCCCCTTTTAGCACGATGTCACTGGATAGTGACACAGCAGAAGATCTAAGAAAAATCCCACTGGCTCCATGCACTACTTATCAGACTCACTGAAAGCCGTTTGACTTGGCAACATTTAAAAAAAAAGCAAGAGATCCTTGCTTTGAAAACTGTTTGCTGGACAGCATGCTGGCAGCCAGGAAAAAACTGGAGGGTTATTTATCTGTGTGTTTGTACGGCTCTTGACAACAGAACGCCATCACAGCTGAATGATTCAAACGAAATAGGCTGCTAGTACAGTGCAAACAGATATTAATTATAGCCAGCACAAGGCATCTACAGTCCAACAACAGGCTCTCCAGATATAAATTTCGGAGGTGTTTAACGCGGTTGGAGAACAGCCATTCGTTGCCCTGGGCCTTCACAAGTTACTTACAGCAGTTACCGATACAGACCAGAACTGGACGTTGTTCTGTAGTACTGACCTCAGCTACCACACTGCTAGTTCAAAATATTCCTGTAGCAATAGCAGTTTCTGTATATTCCAGAGAACCAACTACTGCAGCATAATTATCATAAACATAACAACACAACAGATTTATACACAATGGATATAAATACCGAAATATATTTATATTCTTGCACAGTATACAATCCAAACCAATAAAACATCAGATATTTTGAGCACACAACTTTGCCAGAGTTTACTTCTCAGGGAAAAAATAGGTTTAGAAAATACAACACCTTTATTTCAACATGTGCTTACAAATACTAAATTTAATTAAAAAAAAAAAAAAAATCCAACTCACCAACTGTCTGGAAGCAGCATCATTTTTTCTCATTTTGGCAGTTCCCCGTTATCTCAGAGCTGGAAGATGCTGTTTCTGTTAACGATGGACTACAAGATATCTCAACAGGATGAACTGTTGGTGCTTCTTCTGCATCAGCCTCCCGATTTTTTCTGAGAAAGCAAATTAATTGTTAGCTAGTCAAACTCATGGTGAGTATAAACATGTACTTTTCAGTTAAACATAGAGGCTGGTCTGAATGCCTGCTATTAACATACTTCTAAATCAAACGTAACACACTCTTACATCAATTTATGGAGGAAGTGAACGTGCCTGCCTTTCCACCTTCCACTGAAAGTACGTTGAACGAAAGATCTTCCAGCCACCGCTGACCACTACTGCAGTGTTTCGGTTTTTAAGTGCTTAATTTACACCAGTCACTGCCATGACAAAACTTTGAGAAAGCTGAAAATACAGCTTAGAATTGGCTTTACCGTACAGCTGTGCAGCTCCCCAAAATCTGATTTTACGCAAGAGGCTGGATAACGACGTCCAGACACAGCGTTCGGCATCAGACGCCCACCTTCTCGGCGGGTTGTCCCCCAAGGCTCCAAGCCCGCAACTCTCAGGTGACACCCACGCACTCAGGTGCTCGAAGCCGGTTTTAACACCCTCAGCTCGGAGTCACCGCACCCAAAACCCGCTCCGAGGCGGGGCAGCGCCCCGAAACCGCCAACCGCTTTCCCTCCTCGGCCTGCAGCGGCGCGGGGAGCCGCGCCCCGCCC
>WHYT01015971.1:28219-68412 GCA_009806455.1 Tetrax tetrax
TTTTTTTCAATCCAAAAAAAAAAAAAAAAAAAAAAAAAAGCAAACTTATTTTGAAGCCAAACGAGAAGCTCTATTTCAAGAAGTCTCATGAGTACCAACAAAAGAAGAACCTTGTTTTCAGTCAGAGATTCTTCAAGGGTATTTTTTGTTTGCTTGGCTTGCAGATCACCAACCCGCCATTTTAAGAGGTAGAATGGTTCCTAAAATACCTTCAAAAGGTAACGAAGTAACCACATTCAAATTATTCTTCATGCATCGGATTCAGATTTCAATTATATCATCATCCCACTCAACAAAAACAACTCACAGATACAGATGACGGCCCCCTGCCACATTCATTTTGCATATCGGCCTTCACTCTCATACTGAAGCTACTTCCACAGAGCTGGTAAAACATTCTCCTCTTTCAGGCTCCAACCCAGTGACTGCTGAAGCCAGGTGGGAGCATTGCAAAGGCTCCATGGTGCAACAAGGCTCCTTTGAGCAGCGGAGCCACAGGTGGTGGCCAGGCAAAGGCATCTGGAAAGGCACCAGCACTTCACCAGTCAGGACACTGATCCTGCCCCCGCCATTTGCTTTTTAAGTTGTCTTTGTGCTCCTTGAGTGTCACACAAGTAACACAGAAAGATATGAGATGGATACTCAGGAACCACGCTCCTAGGTGAGCAGAGAAAGGGTCAGAAAGCGAGAGAAAGGCTCCTTCCTCACTGTCAACATTGGTCCACGAGAAGCAGGACTGAGATTTCCACCCTGTGTCCTGATGCTGAAGGGCAAACATCTGACACTTTATAGATGGAGGACTGCTCAGCTTACAGGCTAAATAATGCAACTATGTAATTACCCAATTGTATAATCTGTAAGAAATCCTTCAAACCAGAGGCTGTGCAAACAGCCTTGCATTTTATTTTATCCTGGTTTTCGAAAAGAACCTACCGCTTGCATGTTGTGACAGATTATTAACATTTAAAGAGCACATATATTCCACTTCTATTTATGGTAGGACAAACTCAACATATTTACTTAAAAATTATTCAAATAGGTCGGCTAAAGAACTGGGCCCTGCAGCTGCAGTTTTCTCAGGCTGCCAAAACTACCAAAACCAAAAACTCCTCCAAGAAGGGTGGCTGGTGAGAAGAAAGGACTAGAGCACATGTCCCTCTGTTAGTCAGCAGAAAACCCAAACAGGAGAGGGAAATTTGAAGCCCAGCTTTAAGTCTTCTATTGCGCTCAGAAGTTCACCCTGAGCACGATTGAAACTCTATATATCAACGAGAAGAAAACAGTTCACAAAAATATGTGTACTTTTCAAAGCACAAACTGAAGGCACCCACAGAAATATCAACTACCAACACAAGCAGAGGAGTGTTATCTACTCATTTTGGTTTTTTAAGTTCCTCTTATAGTCTCTTACAATTTTTATACATATATATAGAAAAAAAAAAAAACCAAACAAAAAAACCCCACCCAACCAAAAAAAAAACCCTTCAAAAACCCCCCACCTTACTAAAATGTTTCTGGCCCTTGTCAAAAAGGTTATCTAAGGGAAGTTTTCAGGATTCTTAGTTTTGGTGCCACCTAAGCCTGAACTCAGAACAAATGGAGGCACATTACAAACAATACATAGCATTTATCCAGAGCCCTGTGAAGCAAGGTGTTTAAACTGAAAATAACTTCTGAAGTATTTGAGAACAAATTAGGGAAAAAATAGAAATAATTGGTGTTTAACACTTGTAATAAAGTGAACTCTAAGACAAAGACAGAAGCAGTGTTACTGCACTAAAGAATTATCTGCAATATTGCAAGAACAAATGCAAATAAAAACTTTGTCTAAAAGAGAAAATTGACAGTACACACCAGACCACACCTCGGAGGCCTTAATTAGTTTCTTTCTCTTCATGAAGAAACTTGGATTAAAAATTCCTCAATAAAATTTTCATTTGCTCTTTAACGCTTTGTTCTTTCAAATAAAAAGCAAAGACAGCACACTGCAAAGAACAGCACCAAAATAACTACATTTAGTAACAAATAAAACTAACCTTACCCTTCAGAAGAAAGCTGCAGTGTAGGGAAAGTACACAGCTCTTGGAACCACTGCTAGAAACACATTTAGACAGAACTACCTCCATATGTGCTGTGTATTGGATTATAAAAAGTAACACCTGTGGCTGAAAGTTGGTTAGGCTGTTGCAGTCTTCATGGATGTCATTTTTTTCAGCATATGTGTCTGTGGTTTGCTTTGTCCTGTTTTCTTTTAAACCATGGAAGAAGGAGCTCTGTGCCTACATGGATGTTTTTAAGGGTGCACAGTTAATAAATGTTCCTGAAAACCTGACTGTAGTAAGTCAGTGGTCAGGGGAGGGAAAACTGGTCAGCACAAGAGGACCTTTACAGTAGATTATATCATACAAGTCTTACAGTAATTGAAGATTATAAATACAGTCCTATCCACAATGATTTATTTTGCTGTCCTTTAGTCTGTGAAAAAGACTATTTCGTGTTACAAGTAAAAAGGAACTGATGTTGATGTAGTAATTACTGACTGCATAGAAGAAGTGTAATTTAAATAGTTACAGGGGGAAAACAGATGGAGGAAGTGTGGCACATGAAGGTCTCCTATTCTGTTTTTCCTCTTTCAATTAGTAGTTCCTTGTACCAGGCCTGCTTTCTCTTCTCTTGTGCTAGTATTCAGGATACATGCCTCTTCCCTTCCATGCCTTCTGAGTAACTAGGCTGGCCTCATAATCTAGGATAGACTTGTAATTGTTTTTTAATACTGAATTCCCTTGGACAAGATCTACTTAGTATCTCTAGAAATTGTAGTGATGTCAAACTAACCTTTTTTTCCTCATATGCAGACATCTATTACAGTAGTCCTCACTACCTTGTCTCAACTCCAGTAGCTCTCTCCTTAGTGACTTTCCTGACTCAGTTCAAGGGTTGTGACAATTGTCCGCATCTCATGTACGCTTCCTAAGTTCAGACTGCTGGTGGCATTCAGGTACTTACTTTGATTTTCAAAAGCAGTGCCATGAGTTAGGAAACGAAATGTCTTTGAAAACTAGCTCCATATTAGACCTGGTCCTCCGGTTTGTCCCTTGTGAAGAGCTTATCAGAGAGAAAGGTGTGTGAAATGTATTGTTTTTCTTGTCAGGTCTTGTCTGAAAATGGACTAGAGCACATTCACCCTGAAATTACTGATGTCAAGAAATGTGTGAGAACCTGATTAAAAGAAAGAACCATTTGGAGTCACTCCCAGTGCCAGTCTCAGACAAATGAAAGCATTTATAGAAGGAAATGTAGGTAGGGTGGCATCAGACATATACTTCAAAGTTTCGCGTTTCTGCCAAGGAGCAGACACACCTACAAACCCTTGTGATCTATCTTCAAAAGAACTACCTATGAGGTCAGAGACCCTATTGATACAGACTGGTACAAGCATCTTTCACAATTACACTGACTAGAACCATCTACCAGAGAAAATACTGTGGCCACATGTGGCCAGCTATAACCTTGACTGGGTGCAGGGAAAAATTACAAGGTCAAAGACTGGTAAAACTTTTTAGTTGCATTAAAAATTGGCAGTTGCATCCCTCCCTTGCTAAGCTGGGCAAGTTTCTGTTGCTTGGTTGTGTGGGTTGTTTTTTTTTTTTCTGTTTTCCTGTGCCTTGGGATATTTGTGGGTTAGTGAGCTCTGAAAGCAAAGATAGAAAGCAACCACAAAGCAATTATCAAGACAGCAGGCTGAATAAACAATGTTATCTTTTTGCCACGAGTCTTCCTTTCTCAGAAGGACCAGGCTTCAGCAATTCTGTCAGCTTGCATGAGATACAGGAATGCCTGCCAGAAGCCGATTTTTCTCTGGATATCTTAACCGGACATGACAATGCAGTATCAGCCAGCCAGCTGCCCCTGCAAGGCTGTGTTTTCTTTGTGATAAGCAATACTAAGGCAAAAGACCTTCAGGCTCATTAGCTCAGGTATACACATATCATTAAGCAGAACTGAACAGAAGCTTTAGCTCCAGATTTATCTGGAGATCTGAGTAAGAATTCTTAAGGATAAGAGACCTTATTAGATCTACGAACAGAGTTTTTAAAGTTTTTAAGTTTACTTGCACTCAGAAACATCAGCACGAGGAACAGTCTACATGCAGAATCTAACATTAACTTGATTTTCAACTCCTGCTTAAAGTTGAAGACTTAGAAGTTTGATACATATAGTCAGACAAAAATATAAGGATTGATCAGGTAAACTGACCCTGTTGAATAATAATGTTTATTTCAGCTACAGCAAGCATAAGATTTATCTTACAAGATAAGGCACAGAATCAAGGACTGGGTATGTTGCAGGAGGTTAAAAAAGAAAAACCTAAACGAAACCACTTCAATCCATTAGTAGCACATGGATCCCTTCCCTTTTCCTGTAAGATTCTTAATTCACGTACAGGTCACATCAGCAGTACATGACACCCTAGCAACTGCTTTGGAGACCTAAATGAAGGGGAACAATGGTCCTAGAGCAGGTTCTTGTGCAGGAATTTAGCAAAGGTCAAAATCAGGTGAACGAGAAGTTGAACTGAGATTGTTCTGTGTCTGAAATACTGTGGGAAGAGATTTTTCTTCATACCACTGTCATCAAGTTGTATTTGCTTTCCACGTGGTGTTCCCATAGTTGTCTGCATTCTTCCCTTCCTTAACACTGAAGGATTTTAAAGGAGCAGATCAGGTTTCCAAGTGAGTTGATTTCTTTCCTAAAATCCATGGCACTACTTTTATAGGTGAACAAGCAGTAAAAAGATCTGGTAAAGATTGTCTTGGGAAAACTTTGAAATATCTGAAGATACTGAAACACAACACAACACAGGCTGAATGGTAGGTGACTAGTTGAGTTCCTCACAGTCAGTGCCATGACTCTGTCCCCTGTTAATGGTGAAATTCTATCAGCTGTGGCAGCAGGGATTACTCTAAGCAGCACACACGAATATGGCATGTTCTATACTATAATTTAGTAAAATATTACCATAAAACCAGTGGAAAAATGTTAGTTTGTTAGTGCCTGCTGTAGAATTGAAACTTACTACTCGCCCTCACCCCTAACCCACAATCCTTCAGATGCCTTTTTGGATGATATTGTTTTCTCTCAGTGAAATCCTAAAATTTCTTGTTTGCTTTGGGTAACTAATTTCAGTTGTCTGTCTTCTAACTGGCAGATCATCTTCATTTTCCAGTCCTAGCAACTGCTTGAATTGCTTTGATCCACTCTGTTCGCTCTGTGGATGAGGCTGCTTGCAAGTAATAATGGATTTCATTTGCTGTGATGATTTCAAAGAGGACATTGTCAACATCATACTTCTTGGCTACAGGGAAGAAATAAGGAAATCAGTTATGAGAGAATGAAGTCTTGTATTTATGATCTTTCTTTCTTTACACACTTGTAAGGGGATTTCTTTCCTTTCTACATCTGTGCCTGATCAGGCCTTTGCAAACAGACTGCCAGATGGGGTCCACGAGATAGGTCCCTGTCTTGGAGAAACAACTCGTGAATCCTGCACATTTCACCTGGTCAATTGATCTCTAATGATGGAAGGATCTGCAATCCTGCAGACAGCTCATATTCCCCAAGCCCTCTCACACCTTGCCAGCTACAAAACCAAGATGTTTATGTTCATGTTACATCCAGAATCTCCAGTTCTTTTCATATGTGCCAGCACAGCCTACACTGCTGCTTAGATGTCAACAGACTTTCTTGCTGGGTATGACAGTTTGCCTCTCCTGTGGAGAGGAGAATGCATGGAATGAGTGTTTCTTGTTCCTTGCAGCAACGCTTAACCATTGCTGTTCCCACAACTTCTAGTTTTGGTAGGGAACAGAATGTGAAGAGAATAATTTGTTGGCATAACCATTTTTAACGTAAAGCTTCCATCTCAAATTCATCAACTAAAAAGAGCAAGCTCAGCTTACTTTGTCTAAGGCCAGTTATCCTAACATAGAGATCCTTTTGACACGTCTTCCCTAAACAACTGATAAAACACAAGATTTCCCTGCTGCTAATCTTTACCACCATACCCTTCTCCAGTAATTAAGAGAGCAATAGGGAGACTAGTTACTAGAAGAATTACTGAATCATTCCATATAGATTGCTTTTGAGTAAAAACCACTTGTAATTTCAGGCAGATTGAAAGAATGTAACAAAAACACAGCTCATTCAATATGGTTCCTTACAGTCTGGCATATCTTCCACTGCTGTCACCACACAGCCTCTCAAGTGAATTGCTCCTAGTGGTTCTTCTCCCTGGTGAGGACATGAAATCAAAATGAAATGCAATGCTTCTGAAACTGCTCACATGTTAATACCTGGCTACAACTCCAGCATGGAAACAAAAATACTTGCTGCCTTCATATGTCACCTGAGAAACCAGGGATCTTTAGTCTGTGTGTGACATGGAGGGTGGAGGGTGTGGTAGGGGGGAAGATCTGCAAATAAATAGGAAGTCTCTTTTGAGATAGGGATTTGGGATCTGCAGAGTATTTAGCACGTCCTGAACAAAGGTATGAGAAGAATATAAGCCCTGTGCCAACTATAACTTTTTTTTAGATGTCACAGTGAATAGAAAAAAGGTTAGAAAAAGATTAGATCTTAGAAGTATTCTTGCCAAGCAGCAAGAGCAGCTATACCCTTATTTACAATTTGGCCTCTTGTGTACTGCAGGACTGTGATAGTCAAAGAATGGGTGAAGATGCATTTTTGTTGGCCTAAGTTTCAAAGAAGCAGTCCCTATAAGCTGACACACCTCAGCCCTTTGGGAGGGGTTGCCAGGAGTGGGAGAGGCAAGCTGGGAACAGGGAGGTCAGAAACTCCCCAGTGTTGCCTCTGCCAAGGGGGACAGACACGGCACAAAGCGCCTGTAACCCACGACACAAAAGCATTGCTCCTGCAGCAATGCAGGATGAAATAAAACCTGTGCACTAGATCTACCTGAATGCCAGCTTTTATGGGACAGGTTTTGCCTGTGGCAATGCCCCTTCTTTTCTTAGGGCAGGGTTTGGCCTGGTAGAATTATACAAGAAAGTGAATACCATGTCTCAGCCTGACACAGAAAATACCTCAATTATAAACTGCAAAATGACTATATTGTGCTCATTTGCACTTATGACCTCATTCATTCTGTTGTGGTTTAGTCCTAGTCACTACACAGTTTATCGCTCCCCCTTCCCAGCAGGATGGGTGAGACAACTGGGAAGAAAGGAAAACTCATGGGTTTAAATGACGACAGTTTACTAGAACAGCAAAGGAAAATGACAATAATAACAAAATATAGGGACACTAAAATATACAAAATGAACAATGCATGATTTTTCACCACCCAATGTCCCACTGACCAATACAGCCTGTCCTGAGCAGCGATCACAGAAATAAAGCTGAGCAGCAAAAAGGAGAGAGAGAGAGGTGCCCCCCTGCCCTAGTCAATCCCCATTTATATACTGAGCATGACGTTTATGGCGTGGAATACTCTCTTTGGCCAGTTTAGGTAAATTATTCTGTCTGTGTCCTTCCCAGCTTCCTGCACCTGCACATTAGCGAAACCTGGAAAGCTGGACAGTGTCCTTGGTCTCATTAGCAACAACTCATATCATCAGTGTGTTTATCAAGATTCTTCACATATGAAATTCAAAACACATTGGCTACTGAGAGGAAAATGAACTTCATCCCTGCTGAAACCAGGACACTTTTTAATGAAGGGAGAGTGCACATTAATTCCAATTAATCACAGATAAGAGGTGAGAGCACAGTTCAGTGCCGCCTGTTCTCAGGTCTGGGTGGCACTTGCCACCCTGACTTGGCAATCCCAGAAACCATTCTTCCCTCTGCTTTTCCAGAGGGTGGCCAGGCAGTGTGAGCACAAACTGCCCCACTGTCTTGCGTGGTCTTCCCCATCACACATTCCCATGCAAATACTCCGTTCAGATATTTCTACAAGAAGGCAGCTTTAAAACAAACAGAGAAATAAACCAAAGTTGACCAAATGTCTCTTACTCCAGCAGGATCATAGTAGTGAAGATATGCAGGGTCGTCTCTTAAAACAAACTTTCGCACTTTCCAGTTCTTCCTCAGATGTCCCTAAGAAAATTACAAAACAGGAATCTCATGAACTGCTTTCCCTGCAAGTGCTTACAGTCAGCTTACATATGAAAGAACAGGCAAATACAAAAGGGAAAAAGATTAGTATTTCGGACAGGAAATATTCACTGGAGTAGGACTTGAACCTGGCCTTTCTATATCCCGCTGTTTTGCACAACTGGACTATCACTCTGGTTTATCTTTTTATTTTTTTGTACAAAGCAGAACAGCTTCAACATGGGAGATTCCCCTAAATACATCTCATAGTCTGGTAGTGATAACATTCATATGAGGTCTGCGAGAACTGAGTTTAAATGCTTGCTAGAAATCATGGCTGCAAAATATCTCGCAGGAAGGTACCTTGAACTATTGGCAAGAATGAGATGCAGGTTCTTCTCTCCCTGCAAAGACAACAACAACAACAAAGCTGATCTGGCTCAAGCACCCTGGAGCGGGCTCGTGGCTGAGAAGCTCAAGCAGAAATAACATGACTTTCTGACATGGATGTAGATGCCTCCCTGCTTTCAGCAGATCTAGATCTTCCCCACCCATCATTTCAGTCTTGAAAATAGGCATTCTCAGCAGGAGCAGTGACACTTACAAGCAACGATCCACAGCTCACTGAGTGTGACCCAATCCAGACTAACACTGGCTGAAGACTGGCTGAATCATTTCCTCTCAGCATTTCAGAATATTAGTTTCTCAATTAGCTATGCTGTTTGCAAGGAAGCTCTTACTAACTAGGCAGATGAATGTGACAAGCTAAAAGTTAGCAGAACGACACATATCTAATTTCTTCCATTGCTTCTGAGTAATCTGATTGAGCAAGAGAAATACAAGTGAGCACTATCAAAATGTCCTTAGGCTCCCAAGTGGTATTTTAACAGTAGAAATTCAGCCTTGATTATTAGGAAACATTTCTTTACAGAGAGAGTGGTCAAACACTGGAACAAGCTTCCTAAAGAGGTGGTCGCTGCCCTGTGTCTGTCAGTGTTTAAGAGACATTTGGACAATGCCCTTAATAACATGCTTTAACCTTTGGTCAGCCCCAAAGTGTTCAGGCAGTTGGGACCAGATGATCATTGTAGGTCCCTTGCAACTGAACTATTCTGTTCATTGAAGAATCCTGGTCTTGCCTTCAGTTTGCTATTATCTGTTTGCAATGGCCTCAGAAAGTAAGGCTCTTACCATGATGTTGATCGTATTTCTTAAAGAAATTTCTTACAGATGAGACAGATCAAACAATAGTGACTGAAAGGACTCCTTTGCCCAGGTACACTGCAAAAGCCTGTGAAAACTGGCAACCTGAATCCAGCTGGTGGGGACACTGGATTGGCAGTCTTTTTACCTGATTTCTGTTCTGCATTATACTAAGGACTTGTCACCTCTCCTGCTTTAGCACTCTTTCCTGTCTAGTTAAAACTATAAACTGTCTTATTTTGTAATAAGAACAATAAACCTTGCAATGCTGGGCAAAAGCCCTGCTGCTATGCTACAGCAGGGGTTCTTTGTGCAAAGGCAAGAGGGACAGAGGTGAAACCTGTCAAGTGTGGAGATGGCATAGGCTAGGTTCTCTCTTCTCTAAACCTTTTAGGTGTAAAAGAGTAATCTTGTATCCATGCAACATCATCCCAGTGACAGGACGGAACACGTGCAATACTGACCTGTTTCAGCAAGCATCCTTGTTTGACTATTATGCCTCTGAATTCTTCTTTCAGGACCACATCATCATCACTAGAATTTCCCTCGCAGAAAAACCCACTGTCTGGCTGCATGACCACAAGACAAAATTCAGAAGTTACACAGCTGCTGCATGTTTATGTACATGTACAAATCTAGCTTCTCTTTGGCTTCTCTCCACTCTGTTTTTTGCCACCCAAAAAATCAACCCTTTTACTGGAAAAATCTCCCAGTGAAGTTGAGGAGCTCTCCAAGTCACCACAGAAGCTTTCTCAGTATGAGGCAGACCAATGGGTCTCAGGACATCTGAACAAAGGTGGAACATCTGTGTATATCTCAGTGTCTCCATTCTCCATGACTCTTGGTGTCACACTTCCTCCACGATGCCTCAATCCCATGATGTCACAACTTTTTAAATGCACAGACAGCAGTTCATATGAAGGAATGCTGGCACAGCCAATACACTCCAGGCTGGCTGTCCCCACACCAAACACACCCTTCCTTTTCCTCCATCCATCTCAATCATCTAGAATCTGAGAAGAAGAAATGCTCCATCTAGGCTGTCTTCTCCAACATCAAGAACTGGCCCTAGTTTTTTAAATTCACAATTTTCTATAGCTGTGATGGTGTGATGTGTGCACTCAGCAGAGGCTGTCTCAGAATCTACACATCACATCCATTCCACACCAGATAAATTGTGATGCTACGTACTGAAACCTTACAGTTGAACTGTAAATGTAAAGGTAATCATTCGTATAGCTTAGAGTAAAAGTCTGTGCTGCCTACATGTAGGATCATAGAATCATAGAATGGTTAGAGTTGGAAGGGACCTTCAAAGGCCATCTAGTCCAACCCCCCTGCAAGAAGCAGGAACATCTCCAACCAGATCAAGTTGCTCAGAGCCTCATCCAGCCTGGCCTTGAATGTTTCCAGGGATGGGGCATCCACCACCTCTCTGGGCAACCTGTGCCAGTGTTTTACAACTCGCATTGTGAAAATTTTTTTCCTAATATCCAATCTAAATCTACCTACCTCTATTTTAAAACCATTACCCCTTGTCCTATCACAACAGACCCTACTGAACAGCCTCTCCCCATCTTTCTTGTAGGCCCCCTTGAGGTACTGGAAGACCTCTATCAGGTCTCCCTGGAGCCTCCTCTTCTCCAGGCTGAACAGCCCCAACTCTCTCAGCCTGTCCTCATAGGAGAGGTGCTCCAGCCCTCTGATCATCTTCGTGGCCCTCCTCTGGACCCTCTCCAACTGGTCCATGTCCTTCTTATGTTGGGGGCTCCAGAACTGGACACAGTACTCCAGGTGGGGTCTCACCAGGGCAGAGTAGAGGGGCAGAATCACCTCCCTCGACCTGCTGGCCACGCTCCTCTTGATGCAGCCCAGGCTGCGGTTGGCCTTCTGGGCCGCAGGGGCGCATTGCCCACTCATGTTGAGCCTCTCGTCCACCAGCACTCCCAAGTCCTTCTCCTCAGGGATGCTCTCCATCCATTCTCCGCCCAGTCTGTATTTGTGCCTGGGATTGCCACGAGCCAGGTGCAGAACCTTGCACTTGGCCTGGTTGAACTTCATTAGGTTGGCACGGGCCCAGCTCTCCAGCCTGTCCAGGTCTCTCTGGATGGCATCCCTCCCTTCCAGCATGTCGACGGCACCACACAGCTTGGTGTCATCGGCGAACTTGCTGAGGGTGCACTCTATCCCAGTGTCCATGTTGGCCGACAAAGATGTTGAACAGGGCCGGGCCCAACACGGACCTCTGAGGGACGCCACTCGTGACCGGTCTCTACTTGGACATTGAGCCGTTGACTACCACTCTCTGAGTATGGCCATCCAGCCAACTCCTTATCCACCAAGTGGTCCGTCCATCAAACCCATGCCTCTCTAGTTTAGAGAGAAGGATGTCGTGCGGGACAGTGTCAAAAGCTTTGCACAAGCCCAGGTAGATGATATCCATTGCCCGTCCCTTGTCCACTGATGCTGTCACCCTGTCATAGAAGGCCACCAAATTAGTCAGGCACAATCTGCGCTTGGTGAAGCCATGTTGGCTGTCACCAACCACCTCCTTGCTTTCCATGTGCCTTAGCATGGTTTCCAGGAGAATCTGCTCCATGACCTTGCCAGGCACAGAGGTGAGGCTGACCGACCTGTAGTTGCCCGGGTTCTCCTTGTTCCCCTTTTTAAAAATGGGGGTTATGTTCCCTCTCTTCCAGTCATCGGGGACCTCACCAGACCATCACGACTTCTCAAATATGATGGCCAGTGGCTTGGCAACTTCCTCCGCCAGTTCCCTCAGGACCTGCGGGTCCCATGGACTTGTGCACCTTCAAGTTCCTCAGATGATCCCGAACCTGCTCTTCGAGTACAGTGGGCGGTTCTTCATCCTCGCAGTTCCTGCTTGTGCCTTCTACAGTTTGGGTGGAGAGACAAGAGCCCTTATCTGTGAAGACTGAGGCAAAAAAGTCATTGAGTACCTCAGCCTTCTCCATGTCCCGGGTAACGAAGACACCCGTTTCCTTCCGGAGGGGGCCTACATTCTCCTTGGACTTTCTTTTGTCCCCTACATACCTATAGAAGCCAAGTATAGCAAGTCAGACATAGACCTCACACCACATTGGTATTGAATCAAACTAGAAACAAGCTCAAAGCAAGCAGAGTGCACATGGGCTGCTAGAACAAGTGTCCCAGGTAGCCAGGAACTGTGATGGCCACAGGCTGCCTTCACCATTGCTGCACAGGTAAAGCCTCCCTAGTACAGACATGTTCTAGTAAAACAAATGAAGTAATGGGAGAGTAATTTTGCTGAAGTCAAGTGATTCTGTGTGATAAATATAAACAGAATGGTAATATTCAGGCATTTTTACTTGACAGAACACTTATTTTTTTGTTAGCGTAACTTCATAAGTCAAACATTTCTAAAACAGTATTTGACTGTGATTGTGATATTGCAAGTTCTTAAAATCAAATCACAGGATATGAAGCAATAAATTAAAAAGGTTGGGTAAGCTACGCAGGACAGGTGCTATTGGGAGATATTAAAAACTTTTGCTTCTTCACTCACAGGCAAGCTCTGTGTGTATGCGTGCGTGCATGCACTGAGTCAGATTTGATGGTACTGCACAAAAATGAGTTTGTAGCCTGTGCCACTCTGAGAAGCCCCATGATAATGAATTACTCTCTTCCCTTCCACTGAATCATCAGGGGAACTGATGGCTAAATTCTGGTTACTGCTAAAGTTACTAGGAACAAAGTCTAAGTTAAAAAGAACCCAGCTTGGTCTCAGGACTCAGTTCACACTTAGAATGGTGCCAGAAAAAAAATGCCCTGCTTACAAATTTTAAAGCGAGTCAGTTCATCCTGAGTATCATGTGGAGAAAGACAATTAACATGGATCTCTCAAGTTCTGTACCCTCTTTCCTCCAGGACTTAAGAAGCCAAACAAGAAGCCTGAGAAAAGCAGAACATCAGTAAGTCTGAGACAATAAAAAACCAGAATACACACTCACGAAGTAATAGTAGGCATCACTGAGATCTAAGAAGGGAATGTCTGACAGTCCCTCGGCAGCAGTCTTGGACGTGTCCCCTGCAGGCTGTAGGTAGCCTTCATTCAAGAGGGAAGAGGCAAGCATGAGACCTTCTCTGCGATTTCGGACGGATTTGCTGGACACCAGCCAGTCAATCACACAGGTGCCTGGTTACAAAGGAACAAAAAATATCGGTCACAAACCAAGACAAGAAGTCTAAAAATACACAGGCCACAAGCCTGCTCGATCTATGCATCTCCTGAAATCTCCTGAAAGATGTTCTTAGTGACAACGCAGAGAGCTAATCTGGAAAGGTGCCTGTGTCATCCAGGGAGGTTCAGCTGATCCAACTGATGGCAGGGGCCAGTACAACTCTTGAACACTGTACCTGAGGAAGCAGAGAGCTGGGAGGGGATGCAGGGCTGAGCTGGAAAGCCTCAGGGCCAGGGACTGGGGAAGTATGAAGGACAGCCAAACCTGGAAAAGGCAATCTTCCAGGCTGCTATGTTACATGCACAGTGCTGTCGAAACAGGGCGACTTTCAACTCTAGCACCTGCAGATCTGACTTGGAGCAGGACAGGAATTACCATGTGACACCATTTGTTGATTAAAAATTTAGAAAGGAATAATTCTTCTGGAGTCAAGTGTTTCAGACAACTTTCTACAAAGATATACTTCAATCTTTCTGTCATTCGTTAAATTTCTTCCTCCTCTTGCTTACCGTGGCCCTAACTGAACACTTTCTAAAGCTTCATCCTTTGAACACCTCCTGTGTTGGTCAAGAAAACATCTGCCAGGTTTTCTGGGCTCAAATTTCTCTGGACTCTACAGAGCTTAGAGCTGTTTTATCTGTCTTTACCCTCTCAGCCCT
This sequence comes from Tetrax tetrax, assembly GCA_009806455.1. Classification (NCBI taxonomy): domain Eukaryota; kingdom Metazoa; phylum Chordata; class Aves; order Otidiformes; family Otididae; genus Tetrax; species Tetrax tetrax. The sequence goes on from WHYT01015971.1 coordinate 42,420, forward strand.
GTGCTCCTTTCATTGCATGGAAAAGGGGGACAAGAGGTTTTTACCTGTAAAGCAGTGATTGAATATTTTTTTATCTTTTTCCAGCTTCAACTCCTTTATTCCCTTTTCAGGATCTTTCATTGAGAGGTACAAAGCACTGTGCATAAAAAGAACCAAAGAAAGTGTTAGCAAATAAAAAGCTGTAGCCAGCTTTCGTTCAAGAATGTCATTGTCATTCATGGAGTCTTCATGTTTTGCTGGCATATTGCTTTTTGCAGAGCTATAGCACGACTTAGTTTAATCTCCTGAAAAATGTATGTTGCAAAGCCTCAAAGTCTCACTACATCACTGTCACAGCTGCAGGAGCAGAGCTGGGAGTGCACAAATGGCTCACCACACCCCCATATTTTGAGAATGGAACAACTTGTGGTGAATGTAGTGTGAACAGAGGAAAACCCACTGCTGAGGAACCTTCACAGGGCCCCACAGCCTCAGTGCCAATAGGAGAGCTCACTGTTTTGCGCTATGTTTCCCCAAAGGTCCTTGCCTGAGCAGAAAATCTGTTACTGTGACATTTCCAAAGCCTGTATGCTCTCAGAGACCCTAAGTAACCTCAGTGAACCCTGGTGTGACTTCCTTCCTCCCACTCGCTTTTCACTTGCTCAAAATTCTAATTCCTTGGAGCTCTGGAATGATAAGAAGGACAAATATTAAATGTCACAGGGTAAGTCCTTTGGCCTGATAGTCAGGGTGATCCTCTGCTGAAGCCTGTGAAGTCAGATTTAGTGGATCTTGGTCCTGTGCAGTTTTATTGTCTTGTAAGGAGCACTGCAGGCTCATTTGTATCTTGGCATTTACTGCTCAGAGGCAAAAAATAAGTTGTCCTTATTTTTTCAAAGTACTGACAAAAAGATTACTTCCTGCATGTGCCCTTTATCTCTTCTTCTCCATTTGCCAGTTCCAAGTTCTCTGGCAGACACCACTCTCTCCTCACCTTCGAAAAACTAGGCTAACATCAGTGTTTCTCTGGAGAGCAAACAAACAGTTTAAAAAATTTTGCAATAAATTTATATTGTATAAAAATGCCTCTCCTGGAAGAATCACAGGATCTTCTGGCTGGGGTCTCCTTTTGCACTGCAGTGTGCTCAGAGATCTCCTTATCAGCAAAATCCTTTGATAAAAAAGCATGTTTTGGTAAAAGACGATGTATTAAAAATTATCTTCCCAGTTCTGATCACTAGCTCATTTCTGCCACGTTGTCCACTCTGAAAATGTTAGTCATACAGAAAGGATTCTGAGAAAAACTAGAGAGGTAGCATGGACAGACATGCTCATAGCTTTTCCAGAGTGAGGTTACATATCTGGCACACTGCCTCTAGACAGAAGTAAATGAGGGAGCACAGCTATGAGGACAAACCTCAGGTTGATTGTTTCAGGCAGTCTGATAGACTTTCTTGTCGATTTTCTGGCAAACCTCTGGCCTCCATCTATGCAATGAATTGCTTTCTTGATATCCCGTACCCAGGCATCTCTCTCCTCCAGGTAGGCAGCTTGAAAAAAGTGGTCCTGCTGCTTGGCCGCAGTGAGCTTGAAGACAAACTGGAATGATAAATCAAGTTTTTTGTAAAGTTACTTTGATGTAGCCAGTTGGGCATGATTAACCTAGTATCACCATGACATACAGCCTACCTGTGCCTAAGGGACTATGGAAAGTGCCTTAGAGACACAGTTAAACTAAAAAAAAACCTCTGAAGAAAAGCTTGAAAAGGCAGTGCAGGTAACTGACTCCTATTATTTCTCTGTGAATGATCCTGACGTTGTCAATCCAGTCAAGGTGAGGAGCACTGATACAGCTGCTGATTGTAACTTTTGTTGGGAAGTCTGACACAGCTGAAAGATGGAAGTCCCCAGCCCTTGCAGGCTTCCAGTGGGTGTAAATTCGTTTTAATGTTTATAGAGCTGTGGGCAGCCCAAAGGAGGAAAAAAACTCCGCATCATGTTGCTCAACTACTGATTCACAAGGGGAGAAAAGGTCACAGTCACATTGGAGAGTAGCTGAACCCATTTCCAGCCTAGCACACGATTAAGGGCTTGGCAGGGAGATGATACATCCAACCCTTGGGTACACCTTATGATCACTATCTATCTAAACACACTGGCCTCAATGGAAAGACTGTATTTCCCAAAAATGAGAAAAGATCTTTTAAAGGTAGTTCTAGGCAGGAAAAAAATAATACCAACCTGACAAAAATCCCACAAAGTTAACACAGTTTCATAGAATCATAGAATGGCTAGAGTTGGAAGGGACCTTCAAAGGTCATCTAGTCCAACCCCCCTGCAAGAAGCAGGGACATCTCTGACTAGAGTTTGGTCTCATTTTCATCCAGTGATCTTTTGGGTGGAAAATCTGGATCTAATTACTCAGTCAAGAGAGTTTCCACTTCCTTTACAATATAGTTCCCCATAAGTGGAACTGTTGTCTGTAATTGTATTAGAATAAATACAACAGATTCTGACTCAGCAGGCATCTAAAAATGACAGGCTAATCAGCAAGCAAACAACCTGGCTTTGTAAGGGCCAGTAAAGTAGACACTATCATCAAAGAGCAGAGAGCAGTAAATCTAGAGCAACGAAATCAAAACACTGAAAGAGTCTACAAAAGCTCACATTTGTAAATGCCACATTTCTGAACATCCCTAATATGCATCTGTTCATATTTCCAGCAACACTTATGTTTTCCATGATGCAGTAAAGACCTAGATCCTGAAAATCAATCTACAGTGCACGTGAAAAGCAAACAGAGAGATCTTTCCAAATCCGAATATCGAAGAATCATACTAACACACTAGAATAACAGATTAAAATATCAAAGCATTAAAACAAGCTTTTAACAAATGAAAAATCAGCGTTCTTAGAGTCAAAGAGCTGAGAAGCAACATACAGCAAAATGCTAAACAGGAGTTTTCATTTCCAGTACACATAGGAGACACGGAAAGCTCTTTCTCTTAACTCTAGCTTTTAGAAATCTAGGCCATAATCTAGACATCCAGGCTTCCACTGAAATTGGTGAAGAGGTTGAGTCTCCAGTCCTAGAAGTGACCAAGTCTCCCTCTCATGATGTGTATCTGTTTGTGCTTTTGGAAAATTAGACCATTAGACTGAACTAAACACCAACATTTCAGATAGTTTTTTAGGACAAATGAATCTGACTACGAGCAACCATACATGATAGTGCTATCCACAGGAAAGCCATGGGGAAAATTGAGAAAGCACAAGTATAGCAGAATTAACATCACACTAAGCAATGATCAAACCTCAGATCAAGAACAGCAAACAGTGGTGAATGCATTTTGAAATAAAATCTCAAAATACGCAGTTGCAGCCTCTTCTGAACAGGCTATGTCTCCATTTAAAAAACCCAAGATTGCTTTCTTTCCCCCTCAGCACCTGCTTTTTTACAATTGTTTCAGTAAACAAAGTGTGTCGGTGAGGTGCCCTGAGGTTTCAAGCTAAGTCCTGATGCAGATACACAAGTCGAATAAAAAAGCTGAAATCTAACCAGATGAATATAAAAGTCTGCTCATGGCTCAATAGTCCCTGCTCTAAAATGGGCTCAAGTGAGTGAGACCAGACTTAAAACTGACCTAATGAGAATTATTCCACTTTTCACGCTACAGAATCCCTGTCCTAAAAGTATACTTTCATTTCTAGCCATATGAAGTAAATACACAAGAGAACAAGAATAATTCCCGTAACAGGAAGAGCTGTATATTTTGGCACGTAACCAATGAGAAGGTACGGTGGAATGCAGGGGCTTTGGATTTTGCAGTATAATAGAGTTGTAAAATCTAAGATACAAAAATCAAGATACTACATTTTCAAGGAATACATGTAGAAATTTAAGTTTAATCATATTGGGCAGTAACTACTTGTAAGAACAATCTCAGCGACGGCGTTGCACATATGAATGAGCATGTTGCAGTTTTGACTGTCTGAACGGTGCAAATTTTAAGAGAAAATCTATCTCCAGGGCTGTTGGTCTATGCACCTGCAGAACGATCTCATCAACTCAATAAGGAGGATCTGCTCCAACACCTGCTGAAGTTGTTTGGATTGCTTCCACTGACTTCAGCGAACTCTGCATCACATCTCACTTATGAAAAGGTGTTTTGGGTGCCTCAGTTCCCAGGTCTTAGATCCTTCCTTTTCCCTCTATTCTCCCTCAGAAAAGGCCTCCATAATGTAAAACTCATTATGTAAAATGAAGGATAATGTAAAACTAATCGCAGTCAAAGAAATTCTCCTCAAAGACTTCATCACCCTTCAGTGAAGATGTATGCATCTTCTGCAAACTGGTACATTCTCAAGCAACCCTTTGGGCAGGTGAGGATCTCTCTCACTCTGCTTTCAGCAGACATCGGATGCTTCAGACCTCTCTGCCTATTTTGTAGAATGCACATATGCTGGTGAATTCTTTTCCTTATTGTTAAATGTGTTAGTGTTACTGACATTTCCAAGCAACTACTATAGACCAATACTGAAGTCAGCATCGCTGTAGGAGTTAAAAAAAAAACAAACACAAACCAAAAAAAAAACCCCAAAACCTCATTAATTGTTTGGAAAGGAATGCTTTGTGATAAAAACTTCATTTCTACTATTATAATGTAGGATCTGTGATACTCTTGACCATAGTACCCTCCTCCCCATGCATTATACCTCAGTGGTGTGCTGAGGCTTGTTAATTAGATAATGCAGGGACAGGGTTTCACATCAGCAGAATTAGGACTGAATGTGTGCAGATATACCTAATTTCTGTTCCTTTATTTGGTTATTTAATGTTCCTGCCCTGTGCTCTAGTCCCTAGATGTAATTATGTTTCATCTTTATTATTCATGGTTTGCAAAAGATGTAAAGCCAATTGCTGTAACAAAGAGCTCCCAGCCAGTGCCCAGGAAATGCACTGACACACAGCCGTGCTGGCTGAAGCAGGTCATATCTGAAGCTGCAGGAGTTAAACAGTAATGTTTGTCCAGCCATGCCTAAGGGTGGCTCAGTCAGAAGCTATTAGCAATAAGTAAGAGTAAATTGGCTTTACCAGCAGTCAATCTCAAACCCTTCTGAATCAGTTGGACAATCACCCTTGCCAGCTCAGGGATCAAAAAACCTATGATGGTCATGGGGTGGGAATGCATGATCATGCAATTCTCCTTCCAGGCATAACACAATCTCCTCTGGTGGGGAAGTCCCAGTATGTAGAGAGAGCTAGGAAGACCAGGTAGCTCTTGATGATCCTGGTCTGGGTCAGATCTCCAAGGTAATGGCCCTCTAGAACCATTTGTTCTCAGGAGAAGCAGCCATCCACATCATCTATGACTCAGCACAGGATGAATAGCAATCCTTATTCGCTTTTAAGTTAAGAGCCTCTTTTTCTTAACAGATGTAAATCTAAAAGACTCCATAAGAATCAACTTTTAAAATATATAAAAATATGGGGTCTGCACAAAGAAGAAAAAAAAATAAGAAAAAAAAAAGAAAGAAGTAAAAGAAAGAAAAGTAGAAAGGAAGGAAAAAGGAAAGCTAGCAGATCTAAACTTGACCCTGGGGACCCTGACTCCACTTACTACAAAACCTCAGGAGAGGTATAATTCTCCTCACTTTACTTATATGAGAAAGTGAAGCTTGCTCTCTCATGCACTTTCTCACAATTTCTTTCTATTTTTCTAATGCTGTCAGAGACTTCTATCTTTCCTCAGGCATCCTCCTGGTAAATTTCTTTAAACTGTAATTGGACAATCTTCCAGACTCTGGGGAACCCATTTGTCAGAGGAATTCCTGGGGGTATAATGTCTATTTGATGAAACCGAGTTGCTGAAATAACAAATGACTGACTAAAGATATGACTATTTTATCAACAACTATGTTTCAGGAACCTGCTGTGGTTTAGCCCTGCTTGGGACCAAACTACGCAGTCTCTCTCTCTCACTCCCCCCACACTCCGAGGGAACAAAGAGAGATAATATAAGAAAAAAGGCTCGAGATTTGAGATAAGGACAGGGAGAGATTCTTAAAGTTACCGTTACCGGCAAAACAAGGCTCGACTTGGGGAAAACTATTTGTTTATTATTAAAACCAAAGCAGGATAATGAGAAAGAGAATAAGATAACCTCCTCTCACCCCTCCCTCTTCCCAGGCTTAACATTATCTCTACCACCTTCCCCCCCCTGAGCGGCACAGGGGGGAAGAGGGAATGGGGTCTGTGGTCAGTTCATCATTTGTCACTTTGCTGCTCCTTCCTCCTCAGGGGAAGAACTCCTCACATTCCTCCCCTGTTCCATCGTGGGGTCCCTCCCATGAGCTACAGTCCTTCGTGAAACTGCTCTGGCGTGGGTCATTTCTTCCACAGGGCACAGTCCCTCCAGAACGGCTGCCCCAGTGGGCCCTCCACGGACCACAGCCGCCTTCAGGCATCCACCTGCTCCGGCATGGGCTCCTCCACGGGCTGCAGGTGAATCTCTGCTCCTCCGTGGACCTCCATGGGCTGCAGGGGGACAACCTGCCCCACCACGGTCGTCACCACAGGCTGCAGGGGAATCTCATCCAGGAGCAGCATTACTGCACCTCCTTCTTCACTGACCTTGGCGTCGGCAGCTGTTTTCTCATAAAAAATTCTTCACAACAGGCAGACAGATGCCTTTCAGGTTGTATTCACATCCCATCTCCTCTCCACTTCTTGCAGCTGGGCTGGGCCGAGTTGGGCCCAGTTGACCACCTGGCAGGAGGCCAGAGGATGAGGGCCGCAAGGCCCACAAGGCTCGCACCTCCCCCCTCTGCCCCTACTTCAGCTTCTTCACATCTCCTCTTCTTCCCCTTCCCACCCCCCGCCCCTATTTTTCCCCTTCTTAAATAGATTACTGCAGAGACTTTATCACAGAACATTCTGCTACCAATTGGCTCAGCCCTGGCCAGCAGCGGGTCCGTCCTAGGCCCGTCCGAGTCCATTGGACAAAGAGAAAACAACTTCTAGCAGCTTCTCTCACTAAATAAAACCAGGACAAAACCCTGTAACAAAATATGGGTTGCACATCTATCTTCCTTTATCTTATTTTCTGTCAAATAAGACATAGTTCAAATAGTTTCCCACATCTTTATTCTGGGGCAGCTAGATTTACATTTAATACAGGAGCTGTGCCATCCAGCTGCTAAGTGTCCTCACAACAATATAATTTGCCTCTGCTCTCTGACAGAGATTAAAAAAACAAAACAAAACAAACCCCCAAAACACCAAAACTTTCTGAATTGCTTCTCTTGAAGCAGCCTGAGTTTTTCCTGAGCAGTGACACCTTTCAACCACTACACAAATCCAAGCCTGCTGGTGACCTTCTAAGACAAGGGAGAATCACCACTAGGATCAGTGTAAGGAATCTGTAACCACCACCCTTGTGTCCCTTCAGTGCTCCAGGAGTGTAAGAATACTGTTAATCTGTGTTATTAAAAAAAAAAAAAAAGTACTTACCATTCTTTTGCCAAAATCTTGGCATGGGCTGTTAATAGAGCTTCCTTTTAGTGGGACCATCCCTTTGGGGCTGCTGTCAGCCTTTCGCTTGTAGAATTCAATTCCATCTTCTAAAAGCACAACCCACATCGGCTTCCAGGTGTTAAACATGCTGCCCTGCATCAATAAATCATAGTGTATATTATGATCAATAAATCATTCTTCACACTGAAGATATGACCTTCCAGGGAGCATCTCACTAACACTAAAATAACTATAGTTAGTGTCTCAAGGGGAACATACCACAACTGCACTCATCTTACTAGGCAGTTAAAAAAAAATATTGTTACTCTTCTGACTGCCATTAATTTCCCCTTGTAGTCACCCCAGCCATTAGTTTTTCCACAATCGCATTGTTTGCCCCAGCAGGCATTGCCTGCTTCTTTCTTTTTAGTATCAATTAGTCTTAGCCACTGTTATCAAGATGACACCGTGGCAATATTATGAATAATCCTCAAAATTTCTGGATGTGAGCTGGCACAGTAGGACTGTCTCATTAACTGGGGCATCCTGTGCTGTATGAAGGACTTGATGCTACACGACAGTCAGTTGTTGTGGCTCGGCTGTCTGATAAGAAAGCACACATCTTGGAGGATTTCTAGACACATAAGAACAAAGTGTAAGAGTAATTAATAGTTTAAGGCTGCAGATGTCCAACTGCTGTGGTGAGGAACTGAGGTGCTTCATTTCATCTTTTAAAGCTTATACTTCTTGTTCCTTAAAACACAGCTGTTAGATGCAAGAAATACAGAGATAAAGACAGAGCCAGATCCTACATAGAGTGAAACACACAGCAAAACTCTTGGTGACTCAGAGAGGAACGACCTTTTTCTCTGTGTTGAGCATGATTAACGAATAGAATTACTAAGGCTGTTGCACTCTAGCTAGATGACCTCTCTGGTCCTGCCTGCAACCAGCTTCAAAAGTGGTCATAATCCCAGATGTGACTTACTGTTCAGCCAAATGAACATTTAAATATGCTGAACACCAACAGTTCCCCTGAACAGTTGCACAACCAACATTTGTGGGTCGCAAATCAGAGGCCATCCTTCAAAATATTAGTTTTCCTAGCTCTTTCTGTTACAAAGAGAGACTTAAATTTATCCTCCCCCTCCTAGAACTCCATCCACAGGATTCCTGTCCTCTTCAGACACAGTGGCTGAGCAGGGCTAAAGCTGTAGACAGAAGCAAGGCAGCCACCATTGTGCTGTGTAAATGGCTTGTTTTGATTTGTTAAACCTGAGAGTTGAGCAGAGTTAGTTATGTTTGCATTTTGTATTTCTGCAGAAGTTAATGGAACAGAAACACACTGAATCTTTTTTTTTTTTTTTAATTCCTCAAATGGACCCTTTGTCTGTCACATTTTTTTTGCTGCCCTACCTTCCAAGAAAGGCCTTTTGCACTCTGATCCAGACCTTATGCTCAATTACAAGGTAGGGAAGGAAAACTGTCAGCCATGATCTTATGAAGAGCAAGACTTGCTTCCAGCCTCTGCAGCCCACACTGAAAGCAGAAGGGGCCACACAAATGAATGCTGCCTTCCAAAGGAAAGTCACTGCCCTGGGGGCTCTCTGGAAACCCAGCTAAACCGGGAACTACAAAAGAGAGTCTCATCTGGGTACCACATCGAGTTGACTGCTGTTTTATTTTGATTCTTTTTTTTTTTAATAAGTCATAAGAATTTACCATATTTTGAGAGCCCAAATTGACCCACTGGTTGATTTTCTGCTAAGAAATCAATTAAGATGGTGAGCCAAGACAAGAACTGTTGCAATTTTCTTCTGTTTGTGAGTCTGACACAGGTTACAATACTTCTGCTCATAAACAGACAGGTCCAGTACTTCCTGAAGACCAGACTCTGATGTGCTCTGCCAATGAAAGCCACCACGGAGCAGTGTTAGACTGGCAGTCTCAGTCCACACCATCAGCAAACTCAAACATGGTCACATTGTTCTCATCTAAAACATCTCATGCAAGACAAGCAAGCGGGATGCTGGATTTGAGTTCCCTGGACTAAAAATCAAATCATCACACCTACTCCAAAGACTGCAGATACAGATAGGTGTTCCTTGAATTGCTCTCTGAAATCATTAGACGCTTTGAAAACACACGCAACTTCCCTTTGGTAGAACAACTTCTTTTTATAATGTCTGCAGCACAACAAGATTAGAAAATTAGCTGGTTTTTTTATGCTCAGAAGATGACAGAAGGTCCCCAAAATATACAAACAGAGGTTTAAGCTGACCTAAATCAACACTGAAGTCTGAACCCATATTTAACAGAGGTCACATTGTCCTCGCTAAAGCACTGACCCTCAAGGACTGAAAATATCAATGTTACATGACATAAACGTTGACAATTAAATATCAATATGAGGTGATTCTTGCCATCTGTAGAACTGTAGTCACATAGGTTAAATTTTATATGAAATCTATTTGTCCTTAGAGCGAACGGGAATCTTAGAGTTATTACAATATCTCGTTTGTTAGAAGTCAACCTAGCATGTTTGGGGTAATTAAGAAGAGGGGCAGAACAATGGTGAGCCCCAAACACCACCTGTAGAAAATAGGCCCTGAGCCATCATTTTGGAGCCAGAAAAATCAAGGACAACGCGACCTTGTGCCCAAGACCATCTATGAAGATTTTAAGGAGGAGTTTGACCAGTGAATTTGAGGAGCGGGCGCTCTGACGACCCCCAAGACTGCCAGAAGACTCTCAACTCAAAAGACGGAGCATGCGCAAGTGGGTGGAGGAATATTATAATGACTTCCAGGAAAGTTAATGTTTATGTATAATATTTCTTGGAAATCTAGTGAATATGTATAACAAGGGTGTATTTAACCTGCACTGTTGGATCGAACAGGTGCGCACGCTAGGAGGAGTGATCCCCTGTGTGCCCAGCACTGCAATAAAGGAGTGCCTGCTTCTTAACTTCTCATTGCTGTTACGGAGTTTTATTCCAGATTTCGGTAACATCAAGAGAAGAAAATCAGTGACAAATGGCCTTCACTCTCTGCAAAGAGAGCTGTGGCTGTATGGATGACTCCTTTGGGAAGTCAAATCCTTGGTTTCACTTTCCAGGCATAAAGGAGAGGAAGAGAGTACATAATTAGCAAGTAAGGTTAATCAGGAGCATGCTTGTCCTATGTGGGAGCCCTGGGTGTGGAATTCACAGCAGCCTCACTGATATATCAAACAACTAGTACCAGCCTGATCTGCATCTTCTATTCCTTTTGCTCTCCAGCCCTTCCTCTAGCACACTGCTGCTCCTCACCACCAGCATAAACTCACTTCTGCAAGCACAAAGCCACCTATGAGGCTGGCTGTTCTGGGAAATGGACACAATTTCCACTTCCCTTTTGCCATTGCAACAGCATCCAGCAGCAACTTTATTAGTACCTGCACAGAGAGACTTTTGGGGGACCCAGCACTCACAGAAATGTGAGAGACTGACACTAGCACATCTGCATGGATCTTTTCCCCAGCATACCCAGCCAGGCACACTGGGATTGTGCCAGTGTCTCAGTTTCCAGCCATTCCCCTGCCATGGAGGAATACAGATCGTGAGCCACTTGCTCTGTATATCAGGCCACTGGAACTAGAGATCTGCAGTCTGCACAGCAACAGATTTAGCTCTCTCCTTCATCATGACAGCATCACTGCAGCTTTACTATTACTTCAAAAACTTACTTCCCTTCAGTGTCAGTGGAAATAAGACTGAGGAGTGGCCTCTTCGCAGTGCTAGTCCCAAGTTAGAGTTCCCTCCAGCCAGCTGTTCTAATGAGTGCAATTCCCATTTTGATGAGCAGAGACACCACAGGTGAGAAAGCTCCTATCTTGCTCCAGGACTGACACTGTTCAGTTAGGCTAGTTTAAACCAGACTGATCTCACTAAGCATTGAAATGAAAGCCAAGTCCTTATTCAATGGGCTCTACCACAAAAGACTCCAGAGCAGAGGTTGCTGAGGGGCAGCAACTGCCTTCCCAAAGGAGGGAAGTGCCTGTGGCCCCACATGCTGTCTCTAGACCAAGGTGATCTGACTTCTTTAATCTCACTATACTTCCTTGATGTTTAACTCAGCGATTAAGAGCAATCAAGTAATCAAGTAAATCCCCCAGAGAAGGGCCACAAAGATGATCAGAGGGCTGGAGCACCTCTCCTATGAGGACAGGCTGAGAGAGTTGGGGCTGTTCAGCCTGGAGAAGAGGAGGCTCCGGGAAGCCTTCCAGTACCTCAAGGGGGCTTATGGGAATGATGGGGAGAAACTCTTTGGCAAGGCCTGTTGTGGAAGGATGAGGGGTAATGATTTTAAAATACAGGGAGGTAGATTCAGATTAGATATCAGGAAAAAAATTTTTACAATGAAGGTGGTGGAACACTGGCACAGGTTCCCCAGAGAGGTGGTGGATGCCCCATCACTGGAAATGTTCAAGGCCAGGTTGGATGGGGCTCTGAGCAACCCGATCTGGTTGGAGATGTCCCTGCTCCTTGCATGGGGGTTGGACTAGATGATTTTAAAGGTCCCTTCCAACTGAAACTATTCTATGATTCTAAGTACGCTGTGGCCAATTCAAGCTGTTATCTGTTTTGCCAAGCTTCCACTAAGGGCATTATGTTACTTCATAAAAATACAAATCTTTTGATCCAAAGGTACATCTAAGATATGTGCAAAATTATTTATGTAGTATTCTGACAAGATATAACTGCTAGCAAGTACCTCTGTACTCACTAACAGTACATTGTTTTACCACTCAAGGAATTCTGTTCATTTGCCTTTTCTTTTTAGAAAAATGATCCCTTTTTAAATAACTGAAACCAAAGTATGTTTCCCTACACCTCCCCAACCTGTTCAGAGTTAGCTTCCCCCTCCACTCAGCCCAAAACTGCCCACTTACCTTCTTAACCAAGTAGCCCTCCCTTATGCGCATGGGTTCTCGCTCCATGTCTCAGGCAATCTTGCTCTCCTGTCTATCAGCACTGGCAGTTAAGTTCCTCTGGCAGCAAAGTCTGTGGGCTGGTGTTTCTACAGTACAGCTGTGTCACTTGCATAAGTTCCTCTACCTGCCAATCACATTAAAACAAGCCCATTTCCCCTTACAGTGAGAGTCAGGGAAATGCAGAAGCACATATGTATTTATAGTTTGCCTCTGACAGAACAGGCAACAAACAGCCTGACAAAACACTCAACTGTATCAAATACAGCCAGCCTTGATGACAGAGTCCTGGGAAATTAAATCAGCATTTTAGTGCCCGATCACAAGAAATCGGGCCCACTCTGCAAATACATTAACTCTAACAAAACAACAAACAGGGTGGCATACAGTGCTGCTGCTTGATGCATGCCAAAAGGATCTCAGAGACAGGTTTCCAACTCACGAGTTCTGTCACACTGTCACTTTATCCCATCTTTGAAGTCGGACAACCAGTGGGTGAGCATGTGGGGTCTGGCAGCAAGCTGGAGGGCGCTTGCTTGGTTAATGATGGATGCGCCCTCTGCTGATACAAGAAATGTGTTTATCAGACTGGATCAGGTTTGGGAGTTTGATGCTGAGGCCTTCCGAAGAGGTTAGCTGTCAAATAGGCATAAATGGAATAGACTGGCGCATTACATAAGGCACCGCAGAATGTCACTTTCTATGAGTATCTTTTACTTGCTGCAGAGCTCATTTGGCTATATTAGGCAAAAGATAAGGCAAAACCATAATTTTCCAAAAGTTGATATATACCAGAGTCACAACCCCTCTTCCCTGTACAGAAGGAAGGGTGGTGGTATGCGAGAGGCAATAAGGAGGCTGCTGCATTGCCAAGAGCAAAGTATTCTCCCACGCACAAGACTCCAAAACACTTTTACAGCTGAGCCCATTCAGATAAGGGCTGAGCCCAGGGTTACTCAGTCCGTTACCCCTCCCACTTGTAAAGATCCCCAAACAGGGACTTTTTCCGCAGACAGAAATTCCTGTTCTCCATTTGACTCCCTGTCTCAGCCTTTACTCAGAAATATACAGAAATCTGACAAGGTCTGTGATAGAGGATCAGAAGGTTAGAAGAGCCCTCAGAGACTTTCTCTAGCCACTTCTCACTAAGGCCTATTTAGTGGTTCTCTCACAGATGAGACTCCATTCCTTCCTTGGTCACCTGTATGAGTGCTTCACTGTCCCATCTACTGAATGTTTCTCCTCACTGTCTGAATTGAGATTTCTAGACCTTTCTCAACTAGCTGCTGCTAAAAGACCCCTCCAGTCTCATAGAATCATAGTATCACAGAATGGTTTGGGTTGGAAGGGACGTTAAAGATCATCTAGCTCCAACCCCCCTGCCATGGGCAGGGACACCTTTCTCTAGACCAGGTCACTCAAAGCCCTGTCCAATCTGGCCTTGAGGACTCTCAGGGACAGGGCATTCACGGTTGCTCTGGGCAACCTGTTCCAGTGCCCCACCACCCTCACAGTAAAAGATTTCTTCCTTATATCTAATCTAAATCTTTCCTCTTTCAGTTTAAAGTCATTACCCCTCATCCTATCACTACATGCCCTTGTCAAAAGTCCCTCTCCAGCTTTCCTGTAGGTACTGAAAGGCTGCAATAAAGTCACCCTGCAGCCTTCTCTTCTCCAGGCTGAACAGCCCCAACTCTCTCAGCCTGTCCTCACAGGAGAGGTGCTCCAGCCCTCTGATCATCTTCATGGCCCTCCTCTGGACTCACTCCAGTCATCTTCAGGCAGTGCACCTATCTGTATCAGCAGTCTCAAGCTATACACTTTGCAGTGCGTTCTGCCCAAAGTATACGTTTTCCTGATGCTTTTATGTGTTATTAGGTTGTTTGGGTTTAGTTTCTAGAACCTACAGAGTCTCAGTACATTGTTCCTTTGCTCATGTAAACCATGCTATTGTGAGGATCTGACTGCTATTAAAGGCCCTAGTTGCTGACCAAGACAGTCATCCATTAGGCAGTTTGCAATTCCAAGATTCAATATATGCTTTCCAATTCCCTGGCTGTCAAATGTACTTGACATCAGTCAATAGATTCTAAAATTGTTAGAGAGACAGAAACTCACAAATAGGTAATAAAACTTCATGCTTTTCGGAAACTGACCTAAAAGTAAATATTTATCACTAAAAAGTTATAAAAAAGCTTTATGTCACATTTGCAGCAAAGAATCTGCCTACCATTCTCAAAGCCTGGAATGAATTGAAGATACATTCCAGAACTAAGATGATGTAACTGAATTTCTGAGTTATATTTCTGTGAAGGCTCTCTTCATTTCCCATAGGCCTTACAATGATGCTTGATGGACTTAGGAGCTTGTAGACTCCTCCCGTATAATGTCTTTTTTGGTCAGTAATTCCTTTTGCTTTAAGAAGGTGAATTATTTCCTTCTCTTCCCTTTCATTCCAGTGGTTCCACCTTCGGGAAAAGGTATACTATTTTTTTTTTTCTCTGATTGGATAACCTAAAAATACAACTCAAATTAAATACCTTTCACTGTATGGCTAGAAGCCAAACTATCCCTTTATTAGCTATCTTGAGGCTATAGTGCTACAGAGCCTGGGGTAAGCATTAGAGACCAAGAACTGGCTCATAGTTAGCTCTTCCTTCTGTCTCTACCTCGCCACCCCTCAGACCTGAGGAAAGAAAATCCATTCCCCAGTTGGAAGGGCTTACAAGAAACAAAGACAAAAGAATCTGCCAGCATTTACCTCCCTGCAGGCAGCCTTTCCACAGGTTTTCCTGCTCACCTGCTCCTACTGGTTCAGTGTTTGTGCTGAGTCAGGATGATAGGGCTCTGCATGATAAATAATTACATGAAATGTCCAAGGACAGATCCTCTTCAACAGAATATGTATATGACATAGTATAAAGTCGTTTAATGTGAACAGAAAAGGACTTCACAATTTAGCAAAACCTCAGTTTCTCATTTACCTGCATGAAGAGCCCTTGGAGGTGTGAAATGCAATTCTAGATACAGTGGCATCAAGCCAATGACTCCAGAATTGCCATTAGCTACTTAAGCAACTCTGTGTCAAAGCATAAAATTACCTCCATCCAGTATTAGCCGGAAGCAACTACTTTTACAGCACTTCTTTTCTCTATATTGTTTTTAGTTCACCTTCAAAGCTCAGCTATTCCTTTTGCCCTTCTACCTTATGTGCCTGGAACAATCTTAACACTGAAGCTTGGTTTCATTTATCAGGCAGAACCACAGGGGAATCAGCACTTTGTCTGTCCCCAGGCAGAAGTGTGCTGATCAGCTAAATCATTCACGTGAAGCCAAGTGATCCTTAACCATATGGTGGCCATGGCAGGCATGAACTGCTGATGCATGTCTTCTTTGTGCAGCTATTCCTAAAAAGCGGCACCAGGCACGAGAGGAAGGTCTGTATTTCTTCTAGCTGTCCACAGAGGGGAGGATAGAGCTTTGTCTGAAAGTAACCTGCGTTGTGGAAATCTGCTATAACTTACCCGTTCTCCCCATTTCTGTCCAAAGTAGGTAAAGGTGCATGATGCTGGATTAGAAACATTTGCCACAATAGCACAATCTGCAGATCTTACCTCTTTTTATTGCCAAGTAATCTGTTCTTGTACAGAAGATTTTGCTGCTATATTTCCTCAGAAAATCTGGTTTCTTTTTCCCCATGACTTCAGGGTCCACTCCTGCAAGCATTAAAAAAAAAGTGATCAACCACATTTATCTGAGCAAGGGATCTAGCTGAGAGACTGATGGGTGCTTACACCAAAAATCAGAGCCAAATCTTCGCAAATAAATGTGTCAGCTGCAAGGAAGACAGGCGGTTTGTCAGCTTGTTATATCAGCTTCACTGCTCTTTCTACTAGCCCTTCCATAGCTGTTCTTCAGACATGTTTGGTGCACTGTAAATGCCATAAGCCCACTCCATCTGTAACAGAGCACGTGAGTTCTCCATAAATATGCATCTCTCCAGCAATTCAAGCTGCATTTCCAGGGGAAATTAAATCAAATGCTGATAGTTCAAAATTATCATCTATGTGGGAAAAATAATATACGCAAGTGGTTTGCAAAAGCGATAAAGGCTCAGTCTGTCTTATACTTCAGTAAAATCCTTTCTCAGTTCTGCACAGAGGCAGAGGTCTCAAAAGAACGACAGTATCAAAGTGAGAGCTGGCAGGTGCAAGTCTCAGCACAATTCACCCCATACAGAATCACACATATGGCTATTTTTAGCGAATGAGAGATTGTGGCTTTCCATCCACTTCTCAGAAAAGAAACTCAAACCCAGTACATTTCCAAATTCAGCACTGTGTTAAGAAAGTAATTGAGGAGGCGCAAGCATGAAAAGACATTGACCACATCACCCTAGAATCTAAATGCTGCAGGTTGGCCGTCATAAATGAAACATCTTGTTCTGACCGCAAGGCACATTTTATATATTTAATTATTGTGGAGCTATGCAGTAGGATTAGTGTATTAACTCAAAGTGGGAAGGCCTGCATTAATGGTAACACTGAAAAGGTTATGCAGTTGACATAACGCATAGAGAGATCATATAGAGTGGATGCAGTCAAGATACAAAATTGATTTCTCCAGAATGTTTTCAAAAAAAATTGGACCAGCACAAAGCATAAGCCATGGGTTATCTGCATATTAGCTCTGACTTTTCATTGGATGCATCCAGCCTCACCTGTGACATACTCACATCTCCCCTACAGTAGTTCCCCATCAGTGACACATACAGGCAATGCAGCTGCAGCAGGGAGGACCTAGGCAGAAGAGAGAGGTCTTGGAGAATGAATCTGCACTGTGATAAGAATTTGCCAGTTCTTGGAAGAAAGAGAGAGATTAGAATAGCTGAGCATGCTGGCTGCAGCTCTCTTGAGGGAGCTCACCACTCCCTTCAAAAGCACTAAGGGGTCGGCCAGGGCACAGGGGAGTGCTGCAGTGTTCCTGCCCCAAGGGAAAGGAATTAGCTTGAGGTACCATGCTGACTCCAGACAACAGGCTGGAAGCCTCAGATGTCAGGGGAGCAAAAGGTAGATTTGAAGGTCTGAACCTGCCCACTGATGCGCCCCCCCGCCACCACCTCCACCCCCAAAAAGCAGTGTTGCATCTTAGGAAGACATTGAAGATTCCAATCCCCACTCCTCAAATGTAGGTGTAGAGAATGGAGAAATAGGCACAATTTTGTCTCTTTGTTCCTAGAAGTAAATTACTGCTGTGGCTTAGAAGAAATGGACCTTGTCCTAAGTCTATGATGATTTATTTAGCTTTGAATCTTGTAAAAGTCAGCACATTTGCTCTATACTCCTGGCAAAACCAGACTGCCTCCTTCTTCCTGCAGGTATTTTTCTCCCTATAGAATATCAAGCAGTTAATATCAGGAAACCATGCAGTAGCCTGGGGGCTGGGACCCATAGAAAATGCCCACAGGGACTGGAAACGCATGGGTTTCTCTAGCTAGGGCCCATCCCAGCACCCTCAGTGAGGGAGCAGCCCGTAGCATCAGGCACCTCCATGAGAATGGGCTGAGATCAAGCCAGATAGTCAGCCTGCAGGTTAGGATCAACAGCATGCATGGCTAGCTATGTCTGTGACAGAGCTGGAGACCAGTGCTCCTAAGCATAACTCAGGAAGAAACTGAAGGCCCGAGGCTGACCTTAAATAGGGCCCATGGGCAGAGGTGTGGCCCACAGGTGAGGCTGGTCGGGGCCATTAAGGTGGGCAGCAACAAAACTAACCTCCCAGAAAGACTTAGCAAAGGCAATGCCTCCCCTGATCTACACTGATAAAGAACATCTGGTAGAATCACGTAAGTAGATGTCCTAACATTTATGCATGCAAAGTTACCAGATTGATAAAAAGAAAAGCAATGCCCACATTTAAAATTTCTTCTTTATAAATGTTCTCCTCTAAGTGTTTCGCTTTCACACAGTAAAACAGTTGCTCAGCCTACGCATATACGATCCATGGTATGATGCTTTTGTAGTTCTCCCTCATGTTTGCCACTTTTTGCTGTAGTGATCTGGAATAAAGTCACAGCCTGAGCTGTAGCCAGAGCAAGATGATCATTCAGGCAGAAATAATAAGGGAAAAAAACCTCGTTATAGATCTGACCTCTCATGTACTTGGGAAACTAATTGCAATCAATGTCTTCAGCTACACACAATTTACTACAACATGATATGTCTGGCCCGTGAGGTGAGTAAAACTGATCCCTGGCAATGGCCATTATTCTGCACACACCACTTTAAGTGATACTATCAGATTCCCCATGGGTAAGGCCTCTGTGATTTCGTACTCAATTACATTTAAACGTACAGAAGTGGGAATTGCTGCAAGTAAAACTTTCAACAAGGCACGAAGTGTAGCTGTTTCAGCAGAATATAATGAAAAATGAGAATTCTCTTGCCATGAGCAAAAAAAGATAGGGAGAAATGCAAATGTGGACTTGTTTTGTGGAGCCATACTGTTATGAAATACATGTCTATATAGAGCAGCTGCGTCATCATCTGAAAACCTGTACGTACCACTCGATTGTCAGACAACTTTCAAGATATTTTCAAGACCATTCATTCATTGTTGATCTAGATGAGGGTCAGAGGCATTCATTTTACCTAGTTTTAGTGTCTGCTTTTGAGGACCCTTAAAGACAGCAAAGATCTTTGCAACAAATTGAGTTCAGTGTATGATTTGTGATCAATAGTTGGCCCCCACTATGGAATGCGTAGCTCCTGCAACTTATTACTTTATTAGATGCAACTATTCTTTGATTAGATACCCTTTGACAAGGTAAGAGTCTTGAGTGACACAAGATTCTTTTCATACGTTAATGTTGATGATGCCACTACCTCATCATACATAAGGAATTATTCGGTTTTGGGTTTTTTTTTTTTTTTTTAATGGCATTTGCTTCACTCTTGACTGTTCAAAGGGAGAAGCAATGACTGCATCATGTAACAACTTCCCCATAGGGGAGTCCCTGCTGCCAGTGACTGGTATCAAAGGTGGGATGTTACTCACAAAACTCATCACATACACAGTTCTGATATGCAGGGATCATGCCCTGCCCTTATGTTTGTAGAAACCTTGCTGGCTGGACACATTATGAAGCCTATTCTTAGCTGGATACCTAATCAAGGCAAGTAAAGTAGGATTTTTTTTTTTCAGAGGTTAAGTTTTCAGCAGAAGGTACTCTTTTGCTTAATGTTCACAATAAAATTAATTCACTAATTAACTTGCATGCACAAAGAAATACAGCTGGGTAATGCTATGTCTTCCATTTGACTTAGGAATACTGCAATTTACCACGTGCACATCCCATCTTTAGAAAAACAACTAAAGTTCAGGTCCAGTGCAATATGTAGGTGAACTAGATGTGAAATTCTCCTAATATAAAAATGAACCCTGCCATAATGTCCAATCAAACAACAACAAAAAAATGTTTGTGGCCCAAGTTCTGTGTCAACAATATTGCAGTTTTAACAGTAAACAAGAACAAATGCAAGATAATAGAAAGGATGCACAAAGCTTCTACTCATGGGTTAAAAGCAATCTCTAACTGTTACACCAGAATGAGACCTGCAGCAAGCTGAATTATGGTGCTACTTCCAGTTTCAAAGATCTTTCTCCTTGAAGAAATGGTACCAGCCATAGGTAAAGAGCAGCATTAGACCTAAAAACTATCAGACCTATCAGATTTTGATCTGATACTGCAATTACAGAAGTGTGTGGGGGGGGGTGGGTGCGTTTCTATTAAAACAAGATTGTGATAAGGTGATTTTAAAAATAATAACAGCAGGAAACCTGAACCAAATGTTAATGTTGACAGTTGACTTCAGGGTGCAAGAAACTGACCCTCAGTCTAGGCTCAGCGGCTCGCAAAAACCTTTCGCTACCCCGGGAAAAGAGGCACAAACCCACGCGTGTTCTCTCTGCCCTTCCCTCCCTCCCTCTCAGGCAGCTCCGGCTCCTCCGTGCCGCTACGCAGATGCTTCAGCCCATCCCGGAGGGCTCGATCAGCCGGCGGGAGACGGCTCCCCGCGAGGAGGGGGTCAGCGGGCTGATTTGGAGGGGGGGTCCCGTCCCACGGTACCCCGCGGGGCGCTGTCCGCCCGCGCCGCTGTCCGCCCCCGTGGTGCTGAACAGCGGCGGCGGCGCCCGCCCGGCCCGGGCCCCCCGTGCTCCGCTCCCGGACGAACGATGGGATTAAAACCGCAGTAATCGGGGCCGGATTAACTCCCTGGAAACCGGCTGCAATCTGAGCAGCTGCAAATGTCCGCCAAGACAGGAGATGGGGCGGCAAGGTGGGAGGGGCGGAGTAGCGGGGGAGCATCCGCCGCCCAGATGCTGCGCCGCGATTAGGGAGGGAAGGGAAAAAAAAAAACAACGAATATATCATCCGCTGCTTTTGGGAAGGGCTGGGCTGGCTGGGATCCGGCAGCCCCTCCTCTTCCTCCTCCCTCCTCCTCTTCCTCTCCCTCGCCTCCTCGCTCTCCTCTCCCGGCCAGCCGCCTTCCGCGGAGGGGGCGAGATAAGCGCACAGCTGCTCCCCCACCACCCAGGCGACAAGCGATGGGCGACATCCCCGGCCTCGTGAAAATCAGCGTCTCCCTCAAAATCCAGCCCAACGACGGGGCCGTCTATTTCAAGGTGGACGGGCAGCGCTTCGGCCAGAACCGCACCATCAAGCTGCTGACGGGGGCCAAGTACAAAATCGAGGTGGCCCTCCGGCCCGGCACCGTCCAGGCCACGTAAGTGCAGCCTCTCTGCTCGGGGAGGCTCCCCCGGCCCTCCCTTCCCCTCCGCTTTATTTTTAGAGATTTAATATTTTTTCCTGGCAGGCTGACAAGCACGAGGTTTCCGTGATTTCTCTCTCCCCGCCCTTTTTGCTTTGGTGGCCCTGTTTCTAGGTCCCTAGCTAGCTGTTCCCAGTCCGTTGCCAAGCTGGCACGGAAGAGAGGTTGCGTTTTGGAGTCGCTTCCTTCCCTCTCCCTCCCCAGCTTCTCCTGGAGCTCTTTCAACCCTAAATCCTTTTCTTCCTCCTTCCCTGCAATCTGGAGGCAGAGGGAAGAGGCCCTTCCGGACCCACAGGTTAGGGATGCACCATGCCCGAGCCTCGCTGCAGCGTGGCAAAGCAGACTGTGACCAGGGAGGATGCAGATGGGGAATCGGCCCAGGAGAAGGGATTTAACTAACTCATTCCCAGCTACTTCCCGCCTTTCCTTTCTACGCTTTCCCTGGGTGACTGCAGAGCCCTGACATTTTTCAGGAGCCCCAATGAGTCAGCAGCACCTGCAGGTCTGCTAAAATCCCTGAAGCATCCCCCAGCACAGAGGCCGCTAGGCTCCAAGCCCACGTGCCGGCTTCCAAGCTGCCAGGGAAGGGGGCACACGGGGCTGCTGAAAGGCTGGATCCTGTCTCTTTGCAGGACAATGGGCATCGGAGGTGTCAGTGTCCCACTGGAAGAGAAATCAAGGGATGCACAGGTGGCCTCTTACACAGGGATCTACGACACAGAAGGGGTGCCTCATACCAAGAGCGGGGAGAGACAGCCCATCCAGGTCAACATGCAGGTACGTGGCTCTCCAAGCCTGGCATGGGAAAGCAAGGGAGGGCAGCCGGGGGTGACTCCCAGGGAGCGGTGTGGAGATGAAATATTCCAGGGCAAAGCCTGGAAGGTCGGTAAGACCACTGGTCAGACCGTAGCTGGAAAACACAAGCTCTCCTTCCCAAGGGGAAGCCAAGAGAGCAGCAAGGGCCAGGAAGTAGTAGGGAGATTTCCAGAGACCTGCAAAGCCCTTTGGGGTGCTGCAGCAGAAAGAAATGTGAGCTGAACCTCTCATCTCTTCTGCAGGACATATTACAGACTTCAGGCAACTCCCACCAAGGTCCCTGGCTAGGAATCCAATCCCAATCAGGGACCAGAGATACAGAGGGAGATTTGTTTTTTTCTGGCTTTGGTTTGACTGTTTGGTTTGTTTTCCCCCTCCTGATGATAGTTGTGAGGGATTCCTAGTGTTTACTCTATACCTCCTGTACTAAAAAAGAGAAATGGGCAGTAAGCCATCTTCACCTGAAGTTCTCTTAAGGGTTAGTTCAACTTTATACAAGTTCAGGACCTTGCCAAATCCACCAGATTTCAGCTTTTTCTCATATTTGCTCACTGCATGCAAGATTTCATCTTGATCTTTATCTTCACTAATTTTTACTGGAATCATCATTTAGCATGGTGATCCCCTTCTGAATAAGAACTGTAACGTCTCCATTTGGCATTTCTAATAATTTCAGCATGCATAACAACCCACATCACATTAATTTCATAATATTTGGTTAATAAGACTACCCTAAAGTATTTGTCCACATTAATCACTTTTCTATACAACCACCTCCTTTTAAGACCCAGGAAAACCAAACACCCAGTATGACTTCTCAACCAGCAGAACAGGGATGCTGGATGCCAGTGTTGAGTATTGCAGCTGTATTTCACACTGTTCTTATGTCAAAAGGTGGAAGGGTAGCGCTCCCAAAAAAACAGCTGCTTTGATTAAGGCACCCCTATTTTGATAGCCACCTTTACCCTCAAGTGTAGCACTGAAATTAACTCTAAAAATCTGGAAGTTTAACTTTTCTTATGGAGAAAACCAAGTCAAATCGCAAATGAAGTTAATTCCAAGAAATGCAAGGACGGTCTGATTTTCAGATACAAGTCTTGGTTTGTTGCAGCATCAGAATGAGTAGCCATAATATTTGTCCAGTTGCTTTTACAAATAAAATCCTCGGATATCAACCATGAAGCTAATAGGATTTCCAAGCATTAAGCAGGTCCTCAACCCATTTTAGGATCTGATCTTGATAGATAAGTTCTTCAGTACAGACTTAGATGTCCACAATTGATGCTTTTAAGTATTAAATATAAGCAACTCAACGGGGATTTACATGTTTACCTCATAATTTAGCTGCTTAGCTAGACAGAGCCATAACAGCTTTAGGGAACCAGGCTCAGATACCCAGTCTGAAAACTGCTTCTAATATCTACTTCCTGAATCTTTAAAACTGGGCTTATTGCATATAGCTGTAAATTTTCCTATTTCCTTCAACCATGAGGAACTTCTGCCTCTAGTTCCTTTTCTAGAATAGGCAGGATCCTGATGCATCCTAAGGAGATAAGGACGCTATTTAAGCCATAAAATCTGAACTCATATTAGAAAAATACATTGTGAGGTCAGTCCTGCAGTTAAAAACTGGTCAGACACTGCGGTCCATCAAGGTCCCCAAGAATTTATTTCCCATCTGCTTTAAAACTTCAAACAAGTAATTCTTTGTGCTCCTACTTTAACTGCACAGTAGACATCTGACCTGTTAAAACAACAATCCTGTCTCTGAATTCCAGAATGTGAGGATGCGTTTCTGTTACCTGAATGCTCAATTATCCACACTATCCAGAAACTGCTAAGCTGTCTAGCAAATGGTGTAAACTAAATTAGAAACCTCTTTTTGGGTCTCATGTTATTCTTGGTCAAACTAGAGTAAGACTGACTAAAGAAGCTAGACCTCTACTTCCAGTAATAAACAGCCACCAAATCGTTCTAGTATGCAAATTTAGAGGGACTGATTGATTAAATATTCTCCTCTATAGCACTGGATGACAGAGAGTAGCAGAGAGGGAAATAGGCTTCTTAGCCTGACCTACAAAGAGCAGGACCATCCCCCCTTCCTTGGGAAAGCCTGTATACAGGCCCAGTGGAGGATCCAGGCTTCAGCTGCCCGAGCCATGGGAATTCAGGGGAGCTCTGAGGACGGAGAATGCTCATTACGCCACACAGCTGCTGCATCTGCTAAGTACTGGGCTGTGGCGGCGAGGCACATGGTAGTAGAAAAGCTCTGCAATTAATTCTTTCCTTCTCCTGGAAATCCACAGAAAACTACTCAGCATAGCTCAGCAAACTGGGTCATTGGAGGAAGACAGAATTTGTTTTCTTCCTCTGTCTTGTTGAAATTCAGATCCTCCATACGTTCATGAAATGAAATGCTGCTCTTCTATCATCTCAAATGCTATTAGAAACGCCTTTTCTTCATCAGTTTCCAGACTGAGGGTGGCTGACGCTCCTCTTTGACAATTTCTCTGTGTGGATTGTACACAGTAATATCCACTGAGCTCAACCTTGACTATCTTGCATTATAAGTATGTTAGGATTACTATCAAAGATGATTAATTAAAAAAAAAATTCCTTAATTAAGGTTGTAATTGCTGGGAGAGATAAAATAGCCTTTACATCTGATTCTTTTTGTCAAAGGAAGTAGCAGAAATATTTCAGCTATGCCTTTAAGGTAACACTCAGAACTGCAGCCAAATAAAAACCTTCCACGAACAGCACATAGCAACTCCTGCTGTTGTCAAGGCTAAATTTAAGTTACCACACTGGGCTGGGGAAAGGTTTAAAGCAATGTCCATTATGCAGCAGCAGCTTCCAAGCCACATCTTGGATTAAAAAAAAAAAAATACATGTCCTTCTGAGAAAACTGAATACAGAAGGCTCTGATTGCAACTCGGGAAGAGTCAGTGTGTAAAAGGGCTTTTATACTGACTTTGCAAGTGTGATTATAATAGTTGGATGATCAAAGGTCAGCTCCCAGACACATGATGCGAATGGAAAAGAGTCAAGTGAAGAAGCGGTCATTAAAGTGAGTAATGGAAATATTTAAAAGGAAAAAATGTGGAAGAACAGTGCTATTCAGTAGTGCTGACTCCACTATCTAGTGTTTTCTAACAACATAACACAATCAACAAGCCATACTACTGGGATCAACAGCAATACCTACAGGCTTCAAACCCACACTTCAGATTCTCTGCAAGGTCTCAAGGCACAGGAACACAAATTTTACATCACCATTTGTCGTAGTTCAGCCCCGATTGGGACCAGACTATGCAGTCTCTCTCCCACTCCCCCCACCCTCCGAGAGAATAGGGGGAGATGGTATAAGGAAAAACAGCTCGAGGTTTGAGATAAGGACAGGGAGAAATCCTTAAAGTTACTGTCACGGGCAAAACCAGACTCGACTTGGGGAAAACTATTCATTTATTACTAAAACTAGCAGGAGAATGAGACAGGGAACAAGATAACCTCCCCCCACCCCTCCCTCTTCCCAGGCTTAACATTGTCTCTTATTACCTTCCCCTCCCGAGCGGCACGGGGGTGGAAAAGGGAATGGGGGTTGCAGTCAGTTCATCATGCGTTGTTTTATGCCACTGCTTCATTGTTGGGGGAAGAACTCCTTGCATTCCTCCCCTGCTCCAGTGTGGGGTCCCTCCCACGGGCCACAGTCCTTCGTGAAACTGCTCCGGCGTAGGTTATCTCTTCCACGGGGTGCAGTCTCTCCAGAACGCTGCCCCAGCGGGCCCTCCACCGGCCACAGCCACATTCAGGCATCCACCTGCTCCAGCGTGGGGCCTTCCACAGGCAGCAGGTGAATCTCTGCCCCCCCCCCCCCCCC
>WHYT01015971.1:68432-97800 GCA_009806455.1 Tetrax tetrax
GAAAGGCGTTTAAAAAAAAAAAAAAAAAAGGAGATTTTATTCTACAGAACTTACTATAGCCATAGTCTCATTCACTTTAAAGTTGCAAACACAATCAGATATCTTCCAGTCAGTGTCTCACCACTCCTTCACTGTATTAGACATTTATTTGCCAAACACACTGGTTATCTCCCTCCTAGCTTCTGTTACTTTTATCTAAGTTTGAAAAGCTGCACCATCACGGTAAAACTAGCAATTACAGAAACACACAAAGAACTTATTTTGCTTAAGTTTCATGTAAAATGTGGAACAGAATCCTAGGGAAGGAGTAAGTGGTCCAATAGCAGCATGTCTCAGTCAAGACACTGCAAACGCAAGGCTACAAAATTCAGGGATGTTAAAGATTTCAGATTAAGCAAAAGAAGGTTTCATCCCATTCCTAACTGCAACCTCTAAGTACGGTGCAAAAGTGAAGTGATAGCCCGTATCACTACAGATCACTGCTACAAAATCTACAGTATATACACGCCACTTTGAGATCATGGGGCCAACTACTCCTGTGTCATCTTAAGAAGGATTAAAGTTTTGATTCTTGCTGTTAGTAACATTTAGCCCTATGGGAACTTGAAGATTTTTACTCCCTTGCCTTTCCCAGATAAAAGTGCAAGAGAACAGTACATGGAAAATCTGATCCTTCATGTTTTATGTATGTCTAAGCATAGAAGACTTCATAGCTGCTAGAGAAGGCTTTACAGATCTTTGATTTATTGACTTGAGGAACAATAACCCTTATACTGTTATACTTATACTTATACCTTATACCTGTTTTACTAATAAGAGTATTGTTTCTCATTAAGAGAGAGAAACCAACACAATAATCAGCTCACTAACTGATATCCCTTCTTCCTCGCAGTTTAACGACATTGGTGTTTTTGAAACAGTCTGGCAAGTCAAATTCTACAACTACCACAAACGAGATCATTGCCAATGGGGAAACAGTTTTGGCAGTATTGAGTATGAATGCAAACCAAACGAAACACGCAGTCTTATGTGGATCAATAAAGAGACCTTCCACTGAAGAGATGTGAAACCAATACTGCTGGACGATCGCCCTAAAGAAATATCTACCTTTTTAAACCAGCAAGAAGCCTTAACAAAGGCATACTGTAACGTTGCTTTGTTCCATAAGGTTCCACCAACTACGTTGTATGTACAGGTGGTGCCACTAAATCTTTGCCTATTACCGTATTTTAAGTTTACCATGGCATCTACAAAATTCTTTATCTGTCACCCTGAGAATACTGTAAAGTTCATGATAAAGAATATTTGATAGCTGGGTAGAAAGTCATACCATCATAATACTGTCATAAGTATTTGGGTTATGCCCACTAAATGGTTCCACTACACGTAACAACTTTTGTGAAGTGTTTTGCTTTATTGTATAGAATTTGGATGCAACATCACATCGGTGATTTCTGTATGTATCCTTGTGTTTGCTCCTAAATCAATGTGCTCCTTCAAGAATTGTCATACATGTCATCCCAGTGGACAGCAAAAAGTGCAAATGATGGATATTTGTAGGTTTAGCAAAATGGCAGCTACTGCACTGTTGATATTGTGTTTTCATACCAGGAGATTTGGAAACTCATTCTTCCTTCTGTTAAGTGCTGTAAGATATTTTATGAAAAGTTTGTTAATTTACCAAATCTCTCAAAAGAGGATTATTTGTTGTTAAGTTTCCCAGTCTCTGAAATAGCTTTAGGAAACAGTATAAAATGTGCTAATCTGGATGAAGGCAAAGCAATAAATCAGTTGTGGTATCAAAGACATCTAACAACATGGCTAACGTATCCACAACATATCTGACAACATATCTATCTTAAGATCATATAGTATTCTTGAAAGACATAGCAGCCATGCTTAATTTAGTTCTTAGGGTAAGAGTTCCAATAGTAATCTCAATTTTTGTTTTAATGACACATTACTCAAATCACTAAAACCCTACAAATCAACTTTTTCAAACCCGATGACTGTTGATGAGAGGCCAGGTGGCAGGACACTGGTCCAAAGGGGACTGAGTTCAATTCCCACCCCCAGCTCGAAGTGAAGGCTCCAGGAAGACGTTATAGCAACCTTCTGGTACCTAAATGGGGTCTACAAGAAAGATGGAGAGAGACTTTTGACAAGGGCATGTAGTGATAGCACAAAGGGTAATGGCTTTAAACTGAAAGAGGCTAGGTTTAGCTTAGATATAAAGAAGAAATTCTTCACTGTGACGGTGGTGGGGCACTGGAACAGGTTGCCCAGAGAAGCTGTGGATGCCCCATGCCTGGGAGCGCTCGAGGCCAGGCTGGATGGGGCTTTGAGGGACCTGGTCTAGTGGAAGGTGTCCCCGCCCATGGCAGGGGAGTTGGAACTAGATGATCTTTAAGGTCCTTCTAACCCAAATAATTTTGCTATTCTACAATACAACTATACAAAAATCAACAGGATTTCTGACCATCAAACACTCAGCAGTGTGAAGAGAGTACAGATCCCAGTGCATGTTAATACATGCATTGCACTCTTTCAAATAAAATTAAGCATGTAAGCATTTGCATGGTTATAACTAAAGGTGCTACATAAACACTAGATCAGTGTTTAACACATACATACAATGAAAAACAAACATATCTTTTCTTCCGGTAAATAAAGCAGGGAAACAAATACACTGTCCCATCCCCAACGTGGGCTGAAATAAGCTGTCAGTTCTTGCGTATTCTGTTATTCCTTTTGTGAATAATGTGTAAATTGTGTACGTAAATGGTAACCATGACTTTTGATCTTTGTAATAAATGACTTAAACAATTTATTCTCTAGTATGTTCATCTAAATGAGTTGAAAATACTGTATTAAAAAAGGCAGTGGTTTTAGAAAGACAGTGCTTTCTGAGAATCCAGTCCAAAGTATCTCATGCTCTTTACCCAAAGCTACTGTTTCTAGGACATACAGATCCAGTGTGCTAGAATTCAGACAGTTAATGTGGTAACACTCAATAAAGCTTACTGATAAAACTCCAGATGCATTTTGTTGCACTAAGTAGAGATTTAGGATAGAAGTGAAATACCAAATAAATACTTTCTTCCGTGGAATTACTAATCAAAAAGCTTGACTGTGTGCAGATTTCTGTATCTCTACTCTGAAGCAATATTACACAGGCAGATTTCATTGTGATGAAATTCTAGAAATAACCTTCTGTATTAACTTCTTTTCTAGACTACAGAAAGAATTCTTCAAAATGAAAAAATTGAATGAATTCAAATGAAATCTGGACTTCAGACAGAAGTGTTATTGCTAGTACTTCAGCAAAAGTTTCCAGATAAGAGGTATTAATGATGCCAAACTTCCAGCTGTCAATCAATTCTATCTCTGCACTACTAGAAACACTTGGCATACCTTGGTCTATTTTGTTTGTACATATGAACTGAAAGCACGTCAGTAAGAAATATGTACAATACCTCAATCAACAGAAAAAATTCTGTCCTAGTAAAACTGTGTAAGACAGGCTTTCACTTTGAGTTCATCTTCTATTAAATCCTCGGCCCATGATGTCCCAGCTCTCCAGCATTTAAGAAATGTTACAATGAATAAATCCAGCCTATCCTGGCAGAGGAGGGCTATTATTCTCAGATAGCTGGAAGCACACCTTTCCCAAGGTAAATGCTCATGTTTATGTTAATGCCAAATAGGGCAACAATTTTCTTACGTCCTTCCAAACCGTGTAGCAATTCAGCTGAAATTCAGTTCAGAGGGTGGTCAAGAAAGAGTATGTAGATGGAGTGAGTGCTTTTAAAAGGAGGGAGAGAACAGCCAGTCCAACTGTGTCTTGCAGGCTCCATATCCTGATACTGAACATTGCTGCCCAGGACCTCAGGATCCCCATTAGACAGTGGCAGTGATAAAAAGGATGAGGACTGGTTAACAGCTTATCCTAGGGAAGGTGTAAATGGCATTTAGCAGCTATTATATCCCTGTCCCCTAGATGAGCTTTAGGTAGAGAGAAATGTGGCTTGACAGCCTTGCATTACTCCTGCCTAAAGAGAAGATTATTCACCTGATCTTTGTTGAGTATCCACACCACAGCGCTGATACTCGGCATACGTAAAGCAAAAGAGTCCCATTGACTTCTCCTTGCTCAAAAAGTGCTTTGCTAACACAGTAAACATTCGCTCCTCTCAAAGGAGACCCAAGACTGTAGCAGTTCTCTGAAAGTTATGTTTTGGATTCCTTTCATCCAGGACAACTCTTCATAAATATTCATAAAGTTTGAGTCACTAAAAAACTCCTGTAACAGTCTGATGTATTATTCAATCAGTGGCATTTAATCTCAAGACAAATTTGTTCTTTACACACATTTTTCTAATTAGGATTTCCATTTTTGGGCAGAACTCCAAAATTCAGTACAGGACATAATACACTAAGCTTAAATATATATTTATTTTTATGCATTACAATGTCAGAAAATGCTGACAATGTGTCAATCCAGCTGAAAACACAAAGCACTGATATCTGAAGGTTTTATACATGAGAGACTTCGATATTTTTTCTCATGAAGTGTCCAGCTTTTGTTTTCATAAGAAAGATTTAAACAAATATATCTAATCTTTCAGAGTAACTTTTTAATCTAGATTTAGTTAGCAGTTAGCACTTTCAGACTGCTGAGTAAAAGGATCCAAGAGCAAGGTATTAATCATGACTACCTCAGTTGCGATCCTGCTTAGGGCTTGCATTAGATCACTCGTGTTTGCACGAGTTTAGCACAGCTACTACAGGCTTTGGTATCTCCCACCATCTGACTGCATCTGAAAAAGAAATAATACTGCTGAAGTCTCCATGCCCTAATAACATAAGCTAGGGAGGTTTCACTGACTTCAGCAGAGGCTGTCCATTGGTTTGCAGATGCAGAGTGACCCTTAGTGATTCCAGACTAGCAGAGTTAACAGAAAACCTCATTTATTACATTCTTCCTATAAAAGATGTGAACAGAACTTCGTACAATGAAGCTGTAAATTTTGTGATACAAGGCTTTTACATTCCAGGAGAGGTTGACTTCCATTTGGTTAAGAGCACCTGCCTCACTTGCTATGTAAAATTGTGACGCATGTACTATGTTGAACAGCCCTGTTCTTCTAGAGTCTCTGTATAAAGCTTTGATTAAATAAGGACGTTGTAAATACTAACCTCACTTGGAGATCTGAAACAAGTACTGGGGCTTTTCAAATTCAAAGCATTGAGCATTGCCTTAATAGCTGTGTCAACCCTGAAGCACAAAGTAGCAGTACAATGAGTCTTACAACATTCACGTTTTCTCTTGGCTCTACAAAGCTCACAAGCAATGACTGGAAAGTTCCCTTAGTGCAGATAATCCAGATTTGGCTAGGAGAGACAGGCACTCTTGCCCACAGGCCTTCCCTGCTGCACACCTGGCAAGCTTTCACGGCATTCCTTGGACTGCTTCCTTTTCCCCTCTCCCTGAGACCAGCATTCAAGGCTTCAAATCCCTATAAATCCTGGCTTTCAGCCTTAGGAAGACAAGGAACCCAGAAGAGCCAAACCAGTCCTCTCTGCATCCCACCTCAAAGCTGTTGATTATTTCTCTTACTAATTGACACAGCTGAGTTCTGTGCACTCAGGAAGGATAATCCCATGACTGACCTTATATATTACATATAAAACTTTCTCTGCCTCTTCCTGCAGAAGAAATTCACAGGGATTCCAACTAGAAATAAGAAGAAAATGACCAGCTACCAAAAAATAAAGAAATGGACTACAGAAAAGACTGCTGATGGTCAGTGGTGGAGGTCCTGCAGCATCTGCCATTACAGTCCTGGAGAACTCAGACAACTACATAGATTGTTTCCAGAGCACTCTAACACTCACTGAATTTATCTGTATAATAAGATACACACAAGTGAAGAATCATAAGCTTTTGTGAGTTCTCCCACTGCGATCATTAGTTTGGAATCTTTTGACCTGCAGTGAGTTGCACCACTCAGGTATGAGCACATAGATACAAACAGATCTCTGTTGGAGACAAGGCTTAAAAGCAAAGACAGCTTTCCTATCAATGTTGATGCAAAAAAATCTTAAATTAAAAGGTATTTCATAACAGCACATTGCATTGACCAGGTGTAAGGCTTTCATATTCCATTTTTCTTCATTTGGACAAACTTGAGTCTCAATGCTGCCATACACAAGTATTTCATATACTATTTGTAATGCCTTTGTTTCCCTCCCCTAGAGAACAGAACTCCTACTCCCTTTATCCCAAATAGCAAGGAACAGCCTTGGTATCTCATCCGGTAACGTCTGCAGCCAAACAATCCTGAGAGAAGCAATAATAAACTATCTGTTGATGATGATGAAGGCAGCACAGGCAAGAACCAAATAACTGCTGGAGGTAAGATGGCCCTTCTGCCCATTTTCAGCATGGTAACTGCAAGGTTCAGTGCCACCCTGCTGTCACGGGAGTGACTGTGATAATGTCTACAGTAATATCGACATTAAACTGCAGCATACATGCTACAGGGACCAAATGTTCTCAGAAGCTTGAGATGAATCATCAGGAGTTTAATATGAACCCCAGAGGGCCTTGTCTGTAGAGCAGTGCCAGTAGTATGCCATAATATCACAACATATACTACCTTCTGACTATGATGGCACTCTTCTCCTCAGTCTAAGTTGCTATGCCAACAGATTCACCTAACATACTTCCACATTTCAGACCTATTGTAGAGAACAAGCCCTGGCCAATTCTATGGATAGAATATATAGTCTAAAGTCAGTGGGCTTTTTTTCTTTCTTTGTTTTTAATTAACTGTATGATTTTTACTTCTGGCTTCAGAGAAATATCTCTGCCTAAATACTACACTACAAGCAAGCTGAGCAAATGCAAGAAATACCACTGTGTGAAAATAAATCTGTTTCCACGCAGAACAACTACAGCCATCCCTGTTCTGTATGGAAACTATGTGACCACAGTCCAAAGATTTAAAAGCATTAAAACAAAAACAAACACACACACACCCCCCCCCCCGCCAAAAAAAAAAAAAAAAAAAAAAAAAGAAAAAGGCTTCATGCCATTGCAGACTGAATACTGTTCAGGAGGCATTGCAATATTTTGCCTATCAGAACAAGGCAACAGTCATATATAAAGGTGCTGATCATCTTATTTTCAAATGCACAATGCTTACATGGAACTGAACTCTGCTACCCTTCAGGCAGATGGTTAAGAAATCAAGAAAAGGTGCCAACTGCATTCCTGGTACAAAGCTCCAAAGTGTATGGCGTTAACATGAGGGATAAGTCTGCCCCAATATGCTAAAATGTGGATTAATTGCCCTTGCTTAAAACAGAACTGTAAGAATTCAGACCTAACCATTTTAATACAAAGTAAGTATAACTAACTGAGGAATTACTTCCAGGGAGGTTTTTTGTTTTAAATACAGTGAAAAGATTTCCTCTACAGATCATTTGCTCTGTCTTAGAAGAATATTTGTTTTTCTCCAAGGATCGAGAGCTAACATTTTGTGCTTGCATACAGGTACAGATCAGTTACATAATGAGCTAGCAAAGATGAGAAATTCTTGCAGATTTTTTTTTTTTGTTTTTAAAATAAAGCCATCTATCATTTCTTACTTCCTCCTGCTTAAGCACTGCAATGCTAGCAGCAGCAGCCCTCAAGAACAAATGAGCAAGCAAAGAAGGAATGCTGCCACATACTTAGCTCCAGGACTGAGATATGATCCAAACAGCACAGAAAAGGGAGACTATTAGCCACCGCATCAGTCCTCCTACAGCTTCTACTCTTGGAGAACCATGACTAGGACAGGTAAGAGCATGGTTTTTTCCATGTATTCCATTCTACAAATCCACAAGTGATCATGTCTTATCTGAGACCCCAGCTTCTGTCCAGATATCTAAAGGGAAAACAGTGGAAGTGCATGAGCTTGGAGTCATGGTACTATAGAAACAGGAGAATCCCAAAACGTATTCAAAGACACTGAGCTTTTGACTCATAAGCAGCAAGGGAAACAGTCACTAAGAGTCTTCATATTAAAATATAACAATATCAGAGGACTCCCCGAAAAATTAATTTTGCAGTCTCCGTCTCAATCACCTCTAATACTCCTTCCAGGTTCTGCTAGAAAGACTGCTCCTAACCTCAGAAATCTCCCACAGACCTTTCCATGGTTCTTAATGGTACGTAGCTTTAAGCTTCTGCCTCTCTAAGCTCAGTGCCAGTAACTTCCCACAGACTTCAAACCAATCTCAAAACTCTTCAGATCTCACTGGGATGAGGTAGTTGCTAGTGAATACTGTCATAGCTTACCTACCACTCCCTGATGTCCCATCTCATCTTTTATCTGTAATGGAGACAGAAAAGGCGCTCTCTTCTCTCACCGTTTGCTGTTCAATCTATTACTCATTTGCCCGGAAGGCTCTGCAGTAAGTACCTATTTACAAAACTTGTAAGGTCCCTACTCATTCAATAACTTCCCATGTAGTCATCCAAGGGTGCAGGGGAAGTAGCAGTATATTCTGTATTATGGATGGGCAAGGAAGCCCTTACGCAGAGGACAAACCAGCCAAGTACATCGATATCCTGTGGAACAGCACCCCGCAGAGATACTAGGAAGTACTCAAAGCAGAAGTTGGCACAGCTCGGACAGGCAGAATTCATTGCTCTGATTTTGTGCCACTTTCTACTCCGGTTCAAGTCGTACTGCTGCAGTCTTTGAGTTGCATTCATGTGAGGCACAGCTACAAAAAAGAACAAGTGGCTAAGAAAATCAAAGAGCCAGGTCCCTGTTAGTTCCCAGGTCGGGGTACATGCCCTGCCTGAACCCAAGTTCAACATCAAGATAAAATGTGGATGTGCAGCAGCCCCTTTCCTCCAACTGCTGCATCCTACCTTCCCAGAGAAATGATACCTTGGGGAACAGTCCAGGTGTAAATCAAGACTGAGGGACTTGCTATATTTTTATGAGAAAGCCTGGATAGAATACGGTGTTAACCTGTATCACACATGGCCAGGCTAGCCTCTTAGCAACTGTCTCACCCATCTTTATTCTAAACAAAATACCAAAATGTAGACATTAACCATGCTGCCATCACAACTTTCTTACCTCCTATGTCACTACTGATTCCCTGGAAGAGCAGATTATGAAGAGGATAACCTTATACTGGGAGAAGAGGCACAGATTCTCCCTGGTTAGCACACATTGCCTGTTTTTACTTCTCTGGGTCCAAAGAAAAGATAAATCTAAACTGCTTAGCAGGCCAGTACTGGCAAGTGCTTCACGCAAGCTACATTTGGCTGCGGAAAATCAAGAAACTGCAATTCTAAAATCCAAAGTGATTATTTCTGCAGAAGGCATTATTTTTACATTGTTCTTCCTAGACGAAAGGAAGTGTTTTTTTTCTGTCAAGACAGTATAAGGTAGCCCAGGAAAACTCAGACAAATTTCATTGTCACTGCTCCCATTTGCTTGTTCTAAAGACTGTTTTAATTTTCTTTTTACTTTTCAGATTCTTTGTTTCTGCATGCTACCAATCTTGATGTAAGCTAATAATTTGTGTGGACAAACAACGCAATTACTTAAAACAGGGACCTAGTTTTCTCTTTTACAATACATCTGTTAAAACAACTAGTTCTTACTTTCTGAAGAGAAAGATGACAAGAACTCATACTCATGTGTGTGTTCACAGACAAACACATGCAAAGAAGTGTTTTAATGTGTTGAGCTTGAGTCTCAATTGTAGAGATTACTGATAAATAAAAAGGGCCAAAACCCAAGTTAACAGCAGGGTCAAGTGTCAAATCCAAGAAATCTCCGTTATGTGCACATTACAAGTGGAATGTTGTGGTTTTGTTTAGTGAGGGGGGGCCTAAGGGGCCTCTCACTAAACAAAACCACAACAGTTATTCAAACACCTTCCATTCTATGAGATTCAAGCTTATTTCACTCCACATTTTATTCCATAATGAAGAACTTCAACTGAGGAGAAAAAAAAAGTAGAATCAATTTTAGTCCATCTGCTTCTTACCTTCTGGGCTTTTATTAAAAAGTCATAGAAATAAAAGTTTAAGTGAGGAAAAACAGTGCTTATGATGCTGTGAAAAAGTAAGCTGGCTCTACCATCTCTCAGATCAGTTATGAGGTACCTGCTGCGTAGCCCCTTTGGTGCAGAATTCCTGGAGGAGGACAGGGATTTAATGCAATCGGCATCATGTAATCCAAACCAGTGCTTTAAATTACTGCAAAAATACCAGAACATTTCTCTGCAATTCTGTTTCATACATGGTCTACAAATTTTCAAACAAGACTACATTTGAAGTGAGCAGGTACAAATTATTAGCCATTCCAGTCAAGAATAAACACGTAGCTCTGGTAAGTTTTCTCCCCTGTATTTTTATCATTATTTCCCATAGCTCCAGTTAAAGAAAATTAACTGCTGAGGATTCAGGGATTTTAAGCAATGTTCTTCCAGCTCACAGTTGCTTCACAAAAATCACTGCCATGTGAGTACTTAAAACATAGTAAAACTTTTACTTTACTTTTGTTCTCGGTAGTATATCACAGTGAACCATGGAACTTATGGAGACTGATTTCCTGTCCGTCTCCTGTGGATTCTCTAACGTTTTAATGTTACAGTTCAACTTATATTGCAGCCCCTCTGTCATTATGGACACTCATTTCAATGACTGTACTCTGTTCAGATATGTCATTTCATAAGACTCGAAGCAACTCAGTACGGGACCTGAGCCCCTCTTTCTGTTTCCATTAAAAACATTTAACGTTGGGGATGGAAGGTTGCGGAGGAGGAAGAAGAGCAAGCAAAGTGTGCTTAACACAAGCTTCAGTTTCTTAAGAAATCAGACTAGAATTGTGAAAGCAAAAAAACCCCAGCAACCAAAAATACTCCAGGCAATCACTAGATGGTGCTACTAAGAGGAAATACATATCACAAAGGAACTAAAAACTCAGGAGCCATCTGTAAGCTACACGAAAAAATTCCCATCCCATTTGTAACTGTGTAGGCCACTTCTCCCACGTGAACACACCATAGTCTCGCAGAACCTACTGTAAGTACTTATATGCAAAAGGAACTCCCCTTTGCTATTCCTGAATTTCTTTTAATTCAAATTAGCATCTGAAGAGCAGCAGCCACTGAGTGCTCTGTGGTCCAGAAGATCAGAGACAGGTCCAGGGAGCCCACACAGTACTGAACCTCACTAACAGGGCACTTCTGCCAGCATCCCCTCATGACCCTGACTTTAGCCTTCACTGCCTCCAGCCTCAGAAGTTTCTGCTTTCCCACAAGTTCAGGAGCTGGCATTTTTTGACATGAACACTCATAAGGACTATTCATCAAAGCTACAGTACCTTCACAGCTCTTGTAAGTGATGATACTACTTCCCTAATAAAGCAACTACTCCCCACTTCAAAGTGTATCTCCAAACTGTATCAAAATGAGCAGGTACATCATAAATTTCTAAAGACAGAACCAAATCTCACTTCACCATTACATACCACAAAGAATGTGTCAAATCACATGCTTCTGTAACCAAAGTTCTGTCCATGTTGCTGTATGCCACAAGCTAGAATCCAGCGACCTCTGAACCAGACCACAAGTTAGCATTTTGCCGGTTGACAGGATCCCAATACCCAGTCTCAATGCAGCATTTTGCTGCAGTGGGTCAGCACGCTCTATGCTGCCTCAGTCCTCTACCTGGCAATGAATCCGAGCTGGTAAATGCAGATCTCCACTGCAATGCTAAATTGATCTGTCGCTCCCCACCCCCTCCCCAAAGTGCTTTATTCTCAGGGGAATAACATTAGCGTTTATGGAAGTAAATGCCTCAGGATTTTGCTCATGTGCTAATGAGCTAGAGCCTTCCACCTTCAGATCACAAGCATCAATCCTATTCAGCTCAAAGGTAAAAATACTGTTTCTAGCAGAAATCTGGTATCAAGATGACTTCTAGTTCCAGCTCCTCCATTACAAATTAATCTTCATGCTTCCTATTGTTGTATTTTCCAAGTAAGACAGGGCTTTGAGCTCAGCAGAGCCTTTTACCAAGGACCCTCAATTACAGCAAGATCCAAAATAATTTTGATACAGAACTTCAGGATGTACAGAACAGATTATCCCACTTAGGAAAAGGAAAAATTCGAAGCATTTTTTAAAAAGTTATGTAAGTTCTGTGAATCAGAATTCACAGAAGTGCCAAAATACTGAGGTTTTTCAACTCAGTATTGAGTTGAAATTATTTTTTTTTTTTTGGTAGCTTCAAAGAGCTACAGAAAGCAAAATCTGTAAAAATATCAGCTGCTTTAGACCCCTTAAATACAAAAGATTCCACTGTGGCTAAATGAAATTAAACTATCCAGTTTTGCCTACGTACAAACAGCTATAACTTCTATACATTTTTAGAAAGAAGTCACAAAATCTGAAGAACTCGCTTTGGGAAAAAAACCAGGGAACAAGGTTTTGAATTCCAGCATCTGCAAACACCTACAGAGTTTGTGCCCCTTTTTTTCTGCTACTTTAAAATCACAGCATTACGCCCTAACATTGCTCCGAGCCACTGCAGAGGTTCTTCTCTTCCACAGGAGGGAGCTTTTCTCTTGCAAAGATGATTTAATCTCTTCCGCAGTTATTTTGGAAACATGTAGGAGCTCTAAACAGATCTGGAAAGCCCCACGCCTGACAGCTTCCACAAAGGATTAACAAAGAAGATTCAAAAGATGAAAAAAACCCTCCAGAAAATGAAATATCAAGCATTTATAAGCTAAACCACTCTTGGACCCTTGTGTTATATCACGATACTGCTCCTCCCCACCTCCTCATCTCTAATGCAATTCCTTATACAGCAGAAAAACCTGAGAATGTAACATCCAGCACCATTTATGTCCAGATATATCTGAGATATATAAGAGATGAGATTGAAGGTATCAGCTATCCAGACAGCACTAGAAGAGGAACAATAAATTACAGTAATTCAAAGAACATAACATCTCCAGAAGAAACATGGCCTTACAGCTGAAAGAAAGAACTCGAATATAAATTTGAAAATATATTTTAGAGGACATAAATGAAAGCAAACCTCTCTCCAGACAGCCATTTATTAATCCAGCAAGCGACAGTCAGCTTTTACTAGGGTGAACCTGTATGGCTGCTTTTTCTAGAAAAACAGCTCACTTTCATCATTCAAAATTCCATGCCACACTCGATCTGCAGCTCTGAGATGCAATTCAAGGTAGCTCTGTGCCATCATCGCATTTCACAGCTTCTGCTTACACTACTGTTTCCTTAGGGGAGAAAAAAAAAAAAAAAAGCACAAAATGCAGAGGTGACAAGCCAAGTGAGAGCAATGCCTAAGCTGTGCTGTTCTCACCATCTAACAGCTAGAGAATTTCATATTCCCTGCTGTCTAAGTTCTAACCCAATGGGTATATCCTCCTCCTGATGTGCGTAGCTAATACCCATCGTCAACAGCGGGAATAACACAAGCACCCAAAGGGGACAATGAGCCCGTGAGGTCTGTTGTAGTAGCAATTTCAAAATACCAGGGTAAACATATTTTGCACACGACGGGTAATAAGCTTGGGGACCAGCTTCTGTCTTTAAGAATGCATTATGGGTTTGTACACTAAGAGCACGAGAGATACCCTGCTCAGCTAGTTCCCAGCTTTGTACGAGTTTCAAGAAACAGTTCTGCCATGAATAACTAACTGCTATATAGACAGATCTGTACACACAGATCTAATCACAGATCAAAGCTCTGCAGAGCAAAATTAGGCAGAAAGGATTAGGCAAAACACATCATCTGCTCCAAAGGTCTTACAATCTTGATTTATGACCAGCCACATAAACAATAGCGCATGCTGCTCAGAACTCTTTCCTCTTTCCTATTAAAGTCATAACTAAAAAAATATTACAACTCTTCCCTGTCTTCAATACTTGCTATTACTTCAAAGCCAACTATGGTATAAGCATGCAGGCTGTGTTTTGGCTTATACATAATCAACGCTAGTAAGGACAGTTTCAGCTGCAGGCCATGGTCAGCTAAACAGAAGGCTAAATGTTAAGTCAGAAAAGCCAGCTCTGATATTACATTTTCTTTAATCAAAGCCCTATCTAACTTTAGGAAAAAAACAAAACAAAACAAAAACAAACAAACAAAAAAAAACCCAAGCCAAAAACCCCAAACATCCAAACGATCTGTAGACCATGTTAGATCACACACTATGCTCAGGGTAATTTTTCAAAACAAAACTTTTCCTGTTCACAGGCAATTAACCCCACAAAATGATCATGCTATGGTAAATGCAAATTGCTAACAGAATATTAAAAATGAAACAAAACAGGCCAGATAGGATAGTTTAAGAAAAGACCGCAAGTCCCAATACAGGCAAAGGCAACTAGAGAATCTTGTTTGTATAACACTTAATAAGTCTCAGAGGGAAAAGGGACAGCTGTGTAAAGCTGCCTTGGTTGTGCCCGTCCCCCCCCCCCATCATAATTACATCTGTTGCTGATGTTTCATAAAATGAAATGTCCAGAGATGAAACTTTAGTGTGAATACTGATAAAGCTTGAACATAAAAAGCAGATTAAAAAGTACCATCAGTGATACATTTTGGAAAGTAGCCAAGATCATCTAGGAAGATTAAATCTCCTTAGTAAAAATCTTTACTGAGGAACACTGCATTTTCAGCACTCATTTGACTTATTTTGAGTACAAGGACTTAAAGTGAACTTGACATTAAGTTTCCCAGTAGAACTTGTATCTTACAAAGACAGCATGTCAATATTTACACTCATTCCATTACTCCTGTTCTATTTCTTTTAGTAAACTTTCTATTGCTATATTTGAAAAGAAATTACGGAATTTTTAAAGATCCTGAAAAGAATCACTCTCTTACAACGTGCAACTGAGAAAAACTCAAAGATAAAAAGGCAAAGAATACAGTAGAAGGCAGGTAATTAGAATTCAAGTCTAGGAAACAAGAATTACTTGGTTTCATTCCAGTTCCAATAATCACTCTTCTAATTTGATCCAGAATGTTTTAACCAAAACTAGATACCTACATATATAGCTTGAATCTCAGAATTGCTAAGCATCTATCTGCTTTACTTAAGAGAAAAATAGACATTCGAAGCCATAAGAATCAGAAAAAGCATTTCCTAACATTAAAGATCCTTCAAAAATTACTTTTGAAATAAAGTTCAGAAAAACACATGCCAACTAAAACCTTACTAAAACATTTTGATTTTCAAGCATACTTAACAGATTTATTTTTTTTAAACACAAAAAAAAGTTAACTGGAAGTTTGGGATGCTTAATTTTATCTAGTAGCTGGAAATTCCTGAAAAAGCATTTCATAATTAAGATTGTATATAACTAATATTAGACTACTTACCTCTGTATCATGACTGTAAAATTACTATAGCTCATAGATATAAGACTGATTAAACATTACACTTTTTTTTTTCCTTTTAAGTATTGCTTTCTAAGAACATGAAGGGTTGAAATAATCATTTGGCTCTCTAAGGTTCCCTTGACCTCAGCCCTTTTTCTTATTCCAAATTAGCAAAAATAAATGGTAGGGTACGATCCTTACTATGTTACATATCAACTTAACCCTGAACATCTGTTATCCTTTTTTACTACTCCTGCATAGGAGAAAAGGGGATGTGACTGGAGAGTCCAATTGCAGTGTCTGGAGGGCATGATTTAACTCCTGCCTGGCAAAGCAAGCACAAGAAGTGAGCACAGAAAAACAGAACAGTCATCAGCACTTTTCTTCTTCAATTAGACTGCTATTTGAGGGAAACTTGAACTTTGGCAACTACAGTGCCTCCAGCTTAGGAGCAATGCCGATACTTTGATTTGGAATCACAGAATCATAGAATGGTTTGGGTTGGAAGGGACCTTCAAAGGCCATCTAGTCCAACCCCCCTGCAAGGAGCAGGAACATCTCCAACCAGATCAGGTTGCTCAGAGCCCCATCCAACCTGGCCTGGAATGTTTCCAGGGATGGGGCATCCACCACCTCTCTGGGGAACCTGTGCCAGTGTTCCACCACCTTCATTGTAAAATTTTTTTTCCTGATGTCTAATCTGAATCTACCTCCTGTTTTAAAACCATTACCCTTCGTCACTTCACAACAGGCCCTGCTGAAGAGTTTCTCCCCATCTTTCCTGTAGGCCCCCTTGAGGTACTGGATGGTCGCTATCAGGTCTCCCCGGAGCCTCCTCTTCTCCAGGCTGAACAGCCCCAACTCTCTCAGCCTGTCCTCCTAGGAGACGTGCTCCCACCCTCTGTTCATGTCCATGGCCCTCCTCTGCGCTTGTTCCAACAGGAAACTCACTTTTATGGAACATGAAACACTCACATGATGCTTGGTCATCATTATAACATGTATGAAGCTTTAGAGAAGGCACTGAATCCATCAAAAAGTTTTAGGATCCAGAATAGCTTTACGGTATTTGAGCTGCCTGGTAAATGAGAGCATTTTAAACATTATACATGATGCACTACCATTTCTGAGTAATTTGCACCTGTGAAATATCAATGGAGAAAAAAAGTTTGAATAAAACAAATATGAGCAGGAGCTTGCAAAAGCACCCGCATTGAAGCAGAAGTGTAAGTAATTAAAAAATAAAATTCTCCACAAAAATATCTGATATTTAGGAAAAATTATTTAGAAAGCATATGGCTATCTTCATTGAAACATACTGATCATATTGAAGCAGAAGAACCAAAACTCATTCTTTTTTGGTAGTTTAGTTCCTCCCTGATACACATGATTATTGGAATTATTCCAAATTGCTTTTAACCATGTCTACAATGGGAAACAACGCTAAAAGAAAAATAAATCAGTAAAAGTAATTGACAGTAGGAAAAAAGGAAAAGTTGTGATGAAATGTTTCAGGTCTCATTAGGTTCACTGGAATTTGAGAGTACGCAAACCACACTGAGTCAGGCCATAACTCTACAATATCTCCAATTCTAATACTGTTCTGTGAACTTTGCACAGGTATTTGCAACACATCAGCAAGCTAGCACAATCACTCCTCCAAATACCAGCTGTTTGAACTTTTCAGAAACTGAAAACTGGGGGTGGGGGAATAGAATCTGTCCATAGTATGTGGCTGACAGGTCTTTAAAAAGTTGAGACTTCCAGCTGAAGCTTTTTATACAAGTGGGACAAAAAGGTGTTTGTCCTCTATGGATTTTTGGTGTTTAACAAAATTAGGTTTATATATCTTCCCTCCTGTGGGGATAATACAAAAATCTCTCCTCTGCCCAGTGGCCTGTTTTCAGGAGCTTAGTATTTTGGATAATTTTGCTTGTCAAACGCAGCTGATCACAACTGCATACACCTTGTTCCTTAAAGGTGGCTAAAAAAAGGCTTCTCAAAAACGTCAGTGGCAGTAATACTTCTTCCCTTGGTTGTTGTTTTGGGTTTCGTTTGTTTGTTTTTAAAAAAAAAAACAAAACAAAACTCAAAGAGCTACTGATGTTCACACCAGCAAAGATGCCTCTATCTACAAGATTTTAAAACCAGAAGTGGTGTGTGGGTTTGGATGTCTAATCCAGAACAGTTATAGCCATAATGTAAGCCTCACTGCTAGCATACCTTAACCTTCATCTTGGAGGGCCATATTTAGCCTTTGTATCCATGCCCTGGAAGAGTAACAGTAACTCAAACGTTCCAGCAACAGCATTCTTTTCATCAGCAGTGACAAAAACTTAATGTGCACAGCTCTTATAGGAGGCTACTCGATCACTCAATTCAGCTAATAGATTAAAATCCTGCACAGAACTAACATTACAAATGGGGAGCTACAGATTCCAGTTTTCTTACATCTATGTTCTTTTTTTAAGCAGTACTTAGAACACACATAAGATTTTATTAGAGCTGTACTCAAGGATCCATCAGCTATAATGAAACAGTAAAATTTAACTGCTGCCAACAACATTCTGCTTTGGTCTACAGTCAGTTTGAGCTTCTGCCCAACATTCACTTGCTATCAGGCTCCTATAGAGTGACACTAAGCTGCTCCGACAAGAGTCTTAAAGTTTATTTTGCTTTTACTGCAACTCTTCACAATGCAGTTGCGCAGTAGTAAACATGACCTTAACATCAAGTGGAAGTTTGGCAACAACTTGATTGCAAATGTAATCTACAACAGCCACAGAACTTAACCATGCCAAAGCAGAGTTACAGCTCTTCAAAACTCGGACTATAAATGGCTATACAAGAT
The DNA here is from genome assembly GCA_009806455.1 of Tetrax tetrax. NCBI lineage: Eukaryota > Metazoa > Chordata > Aves > Otidiformes > Otididae > Tetrax > Tetrax tetrax. Next base: position 86,735 of record WHYT01015971.1, read on the forward strand.
CACATTTCACACTGCAGTTTGCTAGCATGATTAACTGTAACGCTGTGTTACACCTGCAAAACATTTATCTTTTTGCAAATACTGCAGAAGTAATGTAGATGCCCCAGCACTTGACTGTCTTCAAATCAGGTAACAGTACAGGAAGAGTAATAAATCAGTGGTACCGCTTGAGACATCCATTGCCAAACAAGCATGCAAGTCTCCACGGGATCAGGACCTTGGATGGAGAAGTGATGATCTAAAGTGCGCTGGAAAACAAGACGGCACTGTAATTTTAAAGGCCTGGTTAATGTAGCAGATAAAAAGTAAAAGCTCTCATCAAGTTTTTAGGATAAATGTTTTAGAAGTCAAGTCTGTAAAGTTTTGTAGTTATAAAACACATTATATTACAATGTTTTATAAGGCAGAGGAAGCAGCTGAAAAAGGAATACATCTGAGATTTATTTACAAATAGGCTACAGAAATAGATAGCTACTGCCCTTGCTGCTGTAAAAACAAAGCTGAAGTTAAAAGATGAGGCTTCTCTGAAAGCAATTGTCTAGGTACAGATAAAAAAAAAGATAAAACTGAAAATAAAGAGATGCATTAAGTTGATTGCAACACAGCTCCTGAAGTGAACACTCCAATAAAATACTGTGGCCGCTTTTCAGAGGTCAGCATATGAGAAGAGAAATTGAATTTTCATCCTTTTAGCATTTTCCTTTCTCAGAACAGCACTCCAGTACTTGGCTTAGGACTATACTGCTAAAGTTACAAAAACACTTCAAAATTAATACAGGTTAGATAATTTCCTCATTTAAGCTGGCTTAACTCCCAACCCAATACCTGTTTTTCAATTATTTCAGCTACAGCACAGCCAAGGATCAAGAAGCCCAATCAAGAAGCTTCAGCAGCAGCTTTGTAATCAGCTTAATCTGTAGCCGTCTCCCCGTACTTACCACAATCACACACCCCTGACTCTTCCCAGTGCCTCACTGGTGCTCGGGCAGTCGTGTGGTCAGCCAGATCAGAAGGACAATTTGGTATGCACTAATTTTTGGGAAAGTTATTTTTCAGTCACATCAGCTCCTTGTTTCCACCACACTTACAGCCACAGGAATACAAATAGTGGCACCAGGGAGAGGTCAAGAAGGCGTAGCAGGGACTAGCTGGCCCTTAACAGACAGTGAAACCACACTTCCATACAGAAGTTCAGGCCTCGGCTCACTGCAGTCTTTGCAACCCTGCTCAGCAAAGCACACTGACTTGAGGCTTCAGTTACTATGGTGATGAGCATGGAATAAATGTTTATATATAAATTAGATAAATTCTCCCTTCAAGAAAGCAGCTGTCCTTCTCACAGGCAGCCAGTCATATTTTAACTAAACAGATGTAAAAAAAAAAAGTATTACAATTTTAAAGTTTAACAATCACTATTATTCATTAGCAAGTTAATGACAATTTAAACCTATGGCAAGAATTTTTAAAAAGCACATGAAAAATTAGTCAATGAGAATCTAATTTCTCCTGAAAATTAAACTGCTGAACTCCCTAGAGATGAAGTTAATGCTTGGTTTTATACATTTTAGGTTTTTACTTAAGAAAAACAGCAATGATTAATAAAACTCATATCTCATTGTTTAATAAAGCTTAAGAAATATTTATTGAATAAAAATGAATGTATGAATCCTTTTCTTCTATACAATCACTAAACTAAGTCACCCTGCTTGTAAAATATAAACACTATATCCTAACTCTAAGCTTACTGTAAAAGCAGTAAGTCAATATAAACAAGTTAATTCAGCTGAAATGCTTAGTTCATAAACTCAGGAGTCGCATACTTCCTTTTTCAAAAGATTATGAATCAGTAATTACAGTAGAACCATCTGCCATAGAGATGACTATTCTGCTCAGGGTTTTGGACAACCCTTTGTGACAATACTTACGTATAACTTGGACTCTTTTTTTTTATTAAGAAAATCCAGTCCTAAAATGTAACCACTAGTCATATTCCTTAGCATCTAAAATTGCTTTAAATTTAAGGAATACTAAATTCAGAGTAGATAAGATTATTTCCTAGAATTAACAATTATAAAAACTAATCACAAAATTTAACCAAACACTAAATTCCTCCCTGAAGAAAAACAAATAATTGGCAAAATGCAACAGAAACATTGCCAGCTGATGAGCTGCCTCATTCTTTCCACTATGATGCCATCTGTTGCCAGCTCTTCCCTGTCCACATGCACTACACTCCCTCTGACTCTCAGCCTGACCTAGATCCAGCCCTGGTCTCAAGTCTGATAATGAAATCCAGCTTTACCCACCCGTTGGGCATCAATAACTACACCTGTGGCTGGAGGTCATGCTTTGGTGATAGCAGGCAAGGAAAGAGGCTTCTAATCCCTGCCACTTATTATCGCTCTTTTCTTTCACCAAGATTTTTCTCCCTTCTCCTCAGTCTGACAATGTAACTATATGTGTATTCACTCCTAAACCCAATTGTTGGAGTAATTAACTTTAGAAAAACTTCAGCTATGTAAAGTGTTTAAGCTAAGAGTGATAATATTTTAAGAAAATAATTAGGAAGCAGCCACACACAGGCTCACACAAACAGATCATATGGGGGAAACTTCCCATAAGAAGGGCAAAATCAACAGTGTGTACTCTTTCTGCAGCGTGGCAGGAGTCAATGTACACACCTGGCATCTATCTACACACTATATCTTGTGGTGAAGAAGAGCAAGATCTTAACCCTAATAAAATAATTGAATAACATTTCATTATCCTTTACATTTAGGTTGTACATTCCTCTAAGGCAAAGACTTTTTCTGTGCCTTGCACACATTGTGGATACACAAGAGTAGAAGGAAGACAGAGCTGATCATGAAGCAGAGTGTAATTTTGACTTGCTGTAAGAATAGGCCAAACGCCTTCCTCCAGTTCGCATGCAAATTCATTACCGAAAACAATACAGGTATTTGAAGGAAGAAACTCAGCTTAGAATCTGAGTATCTCCTCAGGGACCATCCAAATCAAAACCAGATCTTCTCAAACACCAAGGTTTACAGCTTTAGCATCTTCTACCACAGGATTTTTTAGGTGACAAACATTTAAATGTTCACAGAAGTGATCTTTGTTTCAAATGAGTATTTAGCTATAGCTGCAGGAAGTTGCATGTTATTGCAGAAGGCAATAACAAGATAATAGGTCAGACTAAATTTCCTTTTAGCCTCAAAAACCATGCATTACTGTTAATTCACAAAACATTCATTTATATTTACAAGGTAACCCATAGCAAGGAACATCCTCAAACACTGACAGTAGAGCTATTAGTTCTGCTGGGTCAGGTAAATTGCTTATCCTATAGCTAAGTAATCTTAAAGTGGATTTTCTTATTAATATCTTGAATATTTTGAGTAATTTTCAAACTTCCATGGCACACATCTTAGAGATCCTGTTTTCATTTAATCATGAAACAGTAAAGAGTTCAGTTGAGTATCTTTACTTTAAAAACTGGATTCACGATGAATTTAGACTGTAGTACTGAAACAAAGAAAATATGCAGCTTTTAATGTTTTTCTCCCTTTTGATACTCCAGATTTTATTAGTGAGCTATTCTGTTTATCTCTTATGAAGATTTTTGCAGATAATAAAGTTCACCTAACACTCCTGATATTACACTTTGAAACTGTTATAAGTCAAAAGAATCCTTAACATTTTTTTTCTCCTCTACAAAAAAGTATTTAGGCTGGACATATCAAGCAGTATTTACCACATATTGTATATATTTGAATATAATGTACTTTTTTGTAAGTAATTATGGATTATGCTATGTAAATATCAGTGCATATATAAATACACTACGTATTTCCATAAGAATTGCTGAATCCTCTGTCTAGTAATACTGCTGCCTTTCAAAGAGGGCATTTCAAAAAAGGACATGTTTACATGCCCACCTGAGGTACCTAGTAAGGTCGTATTGCAAATGAGTAAAGGATCTGGTGGTAAAAATCCTCTATTTAAACTCAGCGGTGTGGACAGAGTAGAGTGGAGGCATTCCCAGAATGACCTCCAGAAAAGCATGTGGACTAGAAAACAGTAGGACACATCTGACCAAGGTGTTTTCTTGAACAGGACCACACTACATGAGAACTTCAGGATGTTGGAGAGCCTATATCCTAGCCCTAAGGGAGTGGGGCAACAGGGGCCACCCACAGCAACATCCTTTCATTGGTCTGCTCGGGGATTCAGCACACTTCCAGCTCAAGCTCCTCTCTCAGAGTAACCAGAAAATCCCAGGGAAACCATTTTTATCTCTTAACAGAAGTTACCTACAGAGTTCCCCACAATCCAAACTCTCTCAAAATATAATTATCCCCAAACTGTCATGAGATACACAGGAGAAGACTCAAAGCTTGCTACTCATGAATGGAGATCTTGAGCAAACATTTAAACTGGCTACTACGATGCCAAGAACTGAGTATTTTAAGCTTCCATTATGTTCTATAGCATGCATCTACAGATGTATGCATTCAGTCAGAACAAACACCCACATATTCAGAACAAGATAACGTGCATGCTCACTAACAGATTAACCATTTGAGCAGTAAGATGTGCACTGAGTGTTGCTAAAATATCAATAAACTAAAGAACTTACCGTTAGGGAGGCAAGTGCTTCCTTAACTATTATACAAATCAAATACTTAATTGAACACTGTACAAACAAGAATCTGGTGATTTATCCACAGATCCCAAGTGCTTTCGAAGATTCCAGCTCTTACTGCTTTCAATGATGGATGTTTTCCATCTTAGTACCCACAAGATTTACCAGCTTTAGACATTCTCTGCTTTTTTCCAGCACCTTTAAGGGCCTTGATGGGATTAGCAGCATTTCCTCTTTGAAAAGTCCATTTTCAGGGTCACTCAAACACTGCAAGAACTGGGAGGCTCTGAAAGCAACACAGCTCAGATCTGGGAAAGCTTTGTTTTGTTTTATTTTTAAAACACTGCTTACTCCACACAACTATTTCAAAGGCTCTGACCTTCCAAGGTCTGCAACAAGCAGTTTTAGGCTATATCCAGAGGCTTCTGAGTGTTGACAACCAAGTTATTCTGAAAATTATTTCCCTGGAGAATTCATCTAACATATGCTCTATTTATTGCACACAGAACACAGCAGTGCTTAAAAAAAAAAAAAAGAAAAGAAAAACCAACAGCCCACACAAGAAGGACTGTAGGTTGTTCACCATGAAAAGTAGATCTCCATTTAGGTGTCTGAGAGGAAGCCTCCATACACACTCGCACTGTACCAGATGTGCTACATCTGGCATGCTGTTGATCAAGACTGCCCTGGTCAGCAGAGGGAGATCAGGGGTTGCTCCCAAAAAGATTACATACATCCTCCTCCTTCTTCCTTACAGCAGTCCTTGTCTTTTCCTCTCAGGCCAAGCTAAATCCAGTAGTAACTGCCACGGTATTTGATCTGCAGAAGGCTAGGTGTGTGTTCCCTGGTATTGAGGCATCAATTAGTCCTTTTCATCCCAGGCCGTGATTACAAGATGCAGACACAGGAAATGAAAGCTCTCAGTTGCTTGCTGCTGAGTTTCTGCTCAAAGTACTGCCAGAACTAAAGAGTTCATATCCAGCAGGCAAGATAGTATTGATGACATGTATTTATTATTTGCTACAAACACCAAAATCAGTAAGCAGCATTCTGCCTCACCATGCCATAACAGGTGTTTCTCAGAATTGTTTCTATTTTCAAGAGGGCCAGAACATAAACATTTCCCAGACATGTCCTATACTTTTAGCTCTGTTGGTTAGCAACAGGAAGGTAGCAAAATACTCCTGTGAGTATAAGTCAGACAGAAAATTGCAAATTATGTTAACCAAAAAGCCACTACAGTGCTGTTTATTCTAGTCCAAAATTTGAGAGAGCTATAAGAGGAAAAAGACGGTGAGTGCAACTACACTGAGAAGGTCTGTCACATTGGCAGTACTGTCTCATCCACAGGCTGCTGTCACCTTGGGAATGATGGGTCCAGTAGAACTGCATACACCTCAGTAAACCTCTGTCCACTTTCAAACCATGCAGTTGTAGCATTACTCAGAAATAATATGCTTATTACAACTGTAAACAAGTTTCCATATTTTTAATACCAGGATTTACATGCATTACAGAGCTCTCACAGCACTGTGAAGGACAGTTGTGTACTTCACCTCCCTGTGCATTAACTCTCTGTTGCAATTTTACCAGCTATCCCTACACATAACAACTTAAACTGAATGGGAAAATACAAAATTGAAGTTCTTTACACAATAACATGATTTGTTTCACGACAAAGCTTACAGAGGTTAGCTTTTTGAAACTAGATTTCACATTGGGGACAGCCTGGAGCATCTCTTGTTGTATGATACATGCTTTTTAAAACTGGGGACAGCACATTTGAGAAGATCATGATCCAGTGGTAAAATTGTTTCGGATGTAGTAAAATTCCAATGGTGGCACTTTAGAGTACTAAATCTGAAGTTGTTTGCAGTATGCAAAGTAGGCTGCAAAGTAAAATGCAATCTCCACAGAGCTGAATTCTTCCCTATTGACAGAGGGAAGAAAACTAGTACTATATTACTTAAGTCACCCCAAATTCCATGGTATTTACTTAGAAACTTCACTTTCATGATGCATACCTTTTGTCTACAGAGGTTGGAGGGGAAATCTGACATGAAAATACGAGCAAATGTCTTTATTCTGTCTTTTGAAGTCTCCTCTGGAAACTCTGCAGGTCCTTACAGAAAAGGAAAATCTCAGGTTTTTTTTCTTGTGGGAAGTTTCTTGTGGGAGAGTTCAGGAACAGCATGGTTGATCAGAAGCTAATGCTAAATTCACCTAAGTTATAAATCCATTCCACACCAGAAAGTACATGGTACTTTGCCAAACAGGTTTGGAGGCAGAGGCATCATGACTTACAGTGTACCACAGTAACAAGCTGCACCCCATCCCTGGCAAGTGTCCCTTTTAATTAGGCAGTCTTTTGCAACATGAAGGCCCAAAGACTTAAATCACCCAAGATCTTCAGATTAACACAGATTAACAGCAAGTCCAGCCAAGTTGTAACTCCTGTAAGGGATTCTTTAACCTCTGTGCAAAGCAAGAGCTCCCAGAAGCTGTAATGACTCCGCACAAAAAAAAAAAGCTGCAGTCTTAACTATGCTTTCTGTAAGGAAGAGGAGGATGCCAGAAGCTAAATCTTTTTATGATTCCTTAGGTGATCGCACTGTGCTGAAAGAGCAAAGACCAAGCACTCAGTGGCAGAATCTATCCCTTCCAGCATTGGGGTGAAAGGATAAAACCTAGGATGTCCAATGTATTCTGTATTAGCACCAGATTAGTTCCTGGGAGTTCTTAGAAGCAATTCTGAATTCCCGTGGCAAAAATCAAATCCTGTGGCAAAGAGACCTAGTGGCATATGGGGTTATACTCCCTCCTGTTTCTCAGACTGTAACTACAAACTACACAGTCCTCAATATAAACTCCCAATAAAGTCTCTTCATGGAACAGAGCACAGAGCGGAGCATCACAGTGTGGTGCTTACCTCAGCGTGCTCACATCTCAGCAGAGTAGGCCTTGAACATTTACAGGAATACATGTGATCATGCTGCAGCATGCTTTCCTTGAAAGCTCTAAAAAGCTACTTAGTTTTTCACACAGATGCTGGCACTGTAAAGGAAAACAGATTACATGAACACTGAGATCGTAGCAACCAAGCTACAAAAAAGTACACAGCTAAGAGGGATGCAATTTACCATGTCATACAACACGTGGCATTTTTTAATGCAATTATTTTTGTCTTCCAAGACAGCAAAAAGGGTTAATAGACACAGAACTTCACACTATGCTTATTAAACTCCCCACGACACATACTGATATGCTAAAAGGTACTCTACATGCAACATCTATTTTGATTAGTTTTGAAAGAATGAGGTTATTTACTGCTATTCAAAATTTGTCCACAACTCAAACAGCTAGAGGATCAACAATCAAGTAATTCCCCAGTTTTCTCTCTGCCACAAAAAAAAAAAAAAAAAAAAAAAAAAAAAAAAAAAAAAAGAAATTAGACCTTTTGGCATTGTTTCAGTTCAGACTCTGTTGTTTCACTAATAAATTATCAGTGTAGTTTGCTGCCTGAGTCATTTTCAGAATTTGTACTGGCCAGAACCTGAACCAGTCAGCCAAAACATAACCAGTGGTAAAATAGGTACTACCTTCAAAGAATTCACGTGATTGCTTCACAAGATTGATTAACAGCTCATTAGTATCCTGCACAGGCCATTCTCAGTTACTGCCTAGTCAGTTACTGCATGAAGATAAGAGCTTCACAAGTCAGACCGATACACATGTATCTCTAGCAAAGTTAAACAAAAGCAATAAGCCTTTATAACAGTGGTCGACAAGCACATCAGTGAAAAATCAAACATGCATTCACACTTGCGGCTCTTACCTCCAGTTGTTGCGAGGTCTTTGAGCAGTCAGCCCACAGCTCTTAGCAGAGTTCCCCAGAACAAATGTCTTCAGAAAAATGGAGCCAATTATACCAACCCCAGCTACAGCTGGATGCCATCAAGAAATCTTATCAGCTGCTAGGCAAATAAGATCACTACGTGAAATTATTACACCAACAGTAGAGTTCCAAGAAAAAAAATGTAATATTTTAGTCTCAATCTTTCTGACAAATTGTTTCCATGTACTCATTCTGCAGAGAGCTGATACAGCGATATAATTACAGGCACATGGTCAAAGATACAGAAAGCGTTTTTATCCCCAGTTTATCCTAGCCAAAACTGGCAGTAAGTCTATGAAATCAGAAGACCTCTCTTTATAACCCAGTTTAGGAAAAAAAAGAAAAAAAAGTATCATGCAGTGATTTTTAATCTGTGGCTTCAAATCCTCGGGGGTTGTTAATTACCACTAGCTGAAAAGTGTACACACAGAAATAATTCTACTATCAGGACTTTTAAGTCACACCACCTTGGGCAGCAAGATCCACAAATCAGCAGCATTTACAACTACTGTTGCAATAAATGCACATATGCTGGAGACAACTACTCATCTGTACCTGCTCTAGCCATTTCCAATCCAGCATCCTGCAGCCGTGCAAAATGAACCAACGAGTAATCAAAAATCACTCTGTTAACCTACAGCTTCACAAGGCTTCTGTGGCCCCCATCTTTCTTCTGATCTTAAGGACAGTCCTGTTGTTTTTTGAGGTAAAGGAAGCAGTGCTCCCCTGTGTCCCTGTTTCATTTGGCTATTTATTTCAGCTGTGCCTCACTGCATCTCAAAAGTATTCTCTCCTCCTCCTCCCAAATCTTGGCAATTTATACATGCTCTTACAAATACGCAAGAAAATAAGGGCAGACTCCTTTTGATTTCTTTCAACTGAAAAGACAGATGTAGGTGTGAGAGAGAAACAATGAGAGGCACTTAATCCTTCCAACCATTTGTCAGTTCCAGTCGGTATTTTATCTTTAGATTTGCTTATTATTCTACCTGTTATTACAAATGAAACAAGATTAATAAACATGGTGCATCGTTTTTTACAGACACTAGAGAACAGGACCTGCACTAATAGGGCAATTCAAACATGCTGAGAAAGGACAGTTTTCATTTCTATCTAAAAAGGCTTCCTCTTTTGCTGATAAAATACAGCTTCCCCCACCCACTGCAGCTGAAAGCACTTTCCCTCAAAGCCAGTTCATAAAATGTGGCTTTCCTTTTTTACCTTCTAGACCATTAAAGATGAAAAAAGAGTTTGTTTTTTTTCATAACACACACACGTTTGCTTAAAAATCATGTATTTTCAGGCTTTACTGCACTGTCCCAAGAGTTTACCTGCTTTGCTGGGAAAAGCTGCTTACAACCTGTTAAGGGTCAGGGCAGAAGATTATTTAATTAGGCAGCAGCCCTCACCCTGGGTTAAGAGAGAGGGGAATGCTCCATGCAAACTGCATCCAGCTATGTTTGTGAGTAAGGGAGGTTTACACGAAGACAAGCACAAGGCAAGAAAAAGAAGGATATGTTTGGGGGATCAAAGATACACACTATATTAAAAAAAACTCAAAACTTAGCTACAGATAAGGCATCATAAATAGCACTTTAAAAGAAGCAGGCTATGAAAAGAACTGCAGCTAGAGTCCAAACACATAAGCAGAAGCGTGTTTTCCAGACATTAGGTCAAGCACTATGCAAGCTACATCACTATTGTTAACAGCACCGAAGAACCCAAACAGGTACAGAGTTTACATACCTGCTTATTTATCTGTAGCTAAACCAGCTTCCAATTACACAGAGATACATATTTATCCTACTATGAATGGCTCTAATTATGCTGCAGAGGAGCTTTACTAAAACCAGCAACTGACAAAATACAGCATTGTCTGAAACTTACTCTAAAAAAAAAATTTCAAATGTTGATATTTCTGCAAAAATACTAGTTAGAAATACAAACAAAATAATACAAAGTGTTAAATGCAAGTCATGGTTTTCTACAGACTCTTATTTACACACTAACAAATGCCATCTTGCATTTTTAACTTTTTAGAAGTCAGATATAAAGGAAAAGGAACTTTGACAATTTCGCACAACAGAAAATTGAATTAAAAATTAATTATTTCATCTTTGTACTGCATCTAGAGGTTCAAAATACTAGCCGTAACATAACTGCATTACAAGATTAAAATAGTATTTTAATAAGTTTTTGGCTGTCTCTACTTCGAACTTAAGAGTAACAATTAAGGTACTGTATTCCTCATTTCTGTTTATTTTAGTCCCATTACATTATGCAATGGAAATTCTAGGCACATTCAACTTCATTTAGATTATTTTACTCCAGATTTACATCTGCTAGATAAGGCTGCAGTGACAGAGATGTAAGGAGCAGGTCTGTTTTACATCAGAATTTCTTTTCCGTTTGGAGATCTTAAGTTATGATCTTTTATTTTTTTTTTTTTGCTAGAGTCAAGTCAGTTTTAATATTAGTTTTCAGTGAAATCTAGGAATGTTTTATTTCTAGACATCCTAGCAACTA
>WHYT01015972.1:0-37880 GCA_009806455.1 Tetrax tetrax
CGCCGCCCGCCGCCCGCCCAGCCCCGGCCCGCCGCGTTCCGCCCCGGGCGCGGCCCATGCCCGCCGGGCCGCCGGCCCTCGCAGCCAGGCAGCGCGTCAGCCGCCTCGCCGCGGGGCGGAGGGCAGGCCCGGACCCCCGAGCAGGTGAGACCCGCGGCCGGGCCCCGCCGCGGAGCTGTCACCGCCGCCCTCCCGCCGCCGCCACGGGACTTGGGCCGCGGGCCGCGCCCCGCCGCGGGCCCCTTCCGCCTTCCGGAGCCGGAGCGCTGGGCCCGGCGGGCCGCGGAGGCGGTGCGCGGCCTGCAGCCCCGCCGGCCCCGCCGCCGCCTCCGCTCCGGCCTCCTCGGCGGCGGCGACACCCCCTCCCCACCCCCCGGGAGGAATCGGTTACCGGTACCGTTGGGCTGCAGGGCCGCGGCCGGCCGCCTCTGGTTTGTTTTTCACTGTTTGGGGCGTTTGTTTTTTTTTCAAACAGCCCGTAGTCCCGCTGGGATGCCGCCCCTCCGGCAGCTCTGCCTGCGCAGGGCCGGGTTTGAGCCCTCGCCCTCGGCCGAGCTGGGGTCCCACCGGCTCGTTTAATCGGCGTTAAATCGGACTTGCTGCGCGCGACAGAGTTCGCCTTCTCATTTTTTTTTAGTGGGAGGGGGAGATTTGACCTGGTGGGGAGGGGTGATGGGAACTGGGGATCCAGGTTTCCTACTCCGTCCTGGGGGAGGTGGTGTTGGCGGGGTGAGTTGGGGGACAGCGACCCGGGACCCGCTGGCCTCGGGTGTGCAGTACGTGAGGAGAAATGTCACTGTGCTGGCGTTAGCAGCGCGCAGAAACTGGGGTGGGAGTTGCGGCCACAAATGGAAGCGCTGCAACATGTAATCTTGCAGAAAGACAGCTTCTTGATGAGTCTGATGAGGACCCCCTTCCTAATTTGAAGGCCTTGTTTTGCACCAGTTAAAAAAGAAAAAAAAACACAAACAAACTAGGAAGTGAAAAAGAGAAACAGACAGAACTTGGAGGGACCTGAGGTATTTTTAGTATCTTGATCTCCCACTTTAATATTTAAAAAACTGAAGCTTGTTTTCATAATGTACTTTATTTTATCTCTTGAAAAACAAAGGAGAAAGTTGTGATTCCAGTCCTGTCGAGACCTACACGTTTGAAGCCAAGCATGTAAACACTTACTAGTAGATTTTTGTTCTAAAGTACTGTTTTAAGAATGATGGGAGAATAAACATTTATGATTTCTCTTCTTACTCTGACACTTGAAAGCAAACAGTCTGCCAAAATACTTTAGTGGTAAAAAAATAATAATCTGGTGGATGGTAGTATAGCAATTTCCGTAGCAACCGATGGTGATATCATGGTAAGCAAAGTTAAATTTTGGAATGTGCAGTAGGAACACATAACGATCTGTACTGGTTTCAGCGATAGCAGTAAACATTTGCTCAGGAGAAGATGACGGAGGATTGGATGAGAACAAAATGGTTTGAAATGGAAGGCTTGCTGTGTTTCTGTGTGTTCGATATGCAGACATTTCTAGTGACTTTTGTACTTTGTTTGTATTACGCTGCAAATCCAGGGATGTAGGACAATATTCTCTCTGGAAATCGTGGAAAATTCATGGTGCTGCAGCAGCTTTCTGGGAAGAGCTCACTCTGTAGCAGCATGGTATCAGACAGGTGGTGCAGAAAACAGCGCTGAGGTTTGGGGAGGTTCCCGCGAACCTCAGACTGTGAGAGCGCGACTGATGTTGAGCGTTTGTTCTGGGGGTGGAGGGCAGCGCGGCAGCATCCTCCTTCTGAACCTGGTGTTCGATGAAGTCTTGGTTGTGTTCTAGGTTGAATTTCAAAGGTCTTAGTTCAGAAATTGGGGACTGTAAAAAAAGAATAACAAAGAGAAAACTGTCTTTAAGAGCTTACGTTTTGGGGTTTTTTTCCCTAGTGAGCAAGCATCGGTGTGTGGGCTCACAATATTTTTGGAAGAGGCCAGGCCGCTGTCACGAGCGGCATGGCCTGTGTGGCAGTGCTTGCTGGCGAGGAGAGGCCGAAGGCCGAGCAGCCCCCCTTCTGCAAAGGGGTGCCAGCAGAGCTGTTGTGGGCCAGCAGCGCTTCGGAGCGGGGCTCCCCCCGCCCAGCTCTCCGTTCACGGCTTGGGCGGGAGTCAGCTGCAGCGAGTTCAGTTCTCGCGGCCCCCAGGTAGTGCGATCCTGAGCTGGAAGGAGGAATCCTTTAGCGATGCTTCCCCCCCTCTTTGGTTGGGAGATATCCCAGGCGTAGCTGATGGTGTTTTTCCAGGCTCTGTGGAAGGAACACTTCGCTGGTGTTTTCCCTCGAGTTTATTGACTATCAGCTAAGGTGTCAAAGGGAAACCAAAACTGTTCTCTTCCCTGAGGTGCAGGAGAACGTCAGCAAGTAAAGGTGACGTGTGTGAGGAGAGCTCGGGCTGGGGGGCAGGATGAGCTTTCTTACTCTGTTCCTGATAATAAGGTGTGTAGAAGTGTAAGTGTAAAAGCTGTAGATTATACGTTAGAGAAAATGACTTCACCTACATAATCAAGCAGTCTGTTTTCTTAACACAGCGGCTCGGAGTCTGAAGTGTTAGTGCCTGAAGGGCAACAGCTAGAGCAGTGCAATCAGCTCGGCCGAAAATTGGGCGAACTGGAATGCCAAGAAATGGAAGAGTATCTCGTTCTAGTAAGTGTTTCTGAAACAATAGTAGAATGACAGGAATAACTGGGAAACTTGGGTGTGAGTGGCATGGGAGAAATGGGTGAGGTCAGGGAGTTGAGCGCAGAGCAGGAGCGGGGTGGTTAACAGAACTTTGGAGAACTTTATAGGGAGGAATATTTGTGGGAGGTCTCGTTGTTTTGCTAGATGTAAAATCATTGAAAAACTAATTGAGGAGAGTAGGCTTAATGGGTGTGTTAATGAATGATGTCAGCTCTGCATCTGAGCGGTCAAATATGGAGCCACAGCAGTCCTTTGCTCGTAGCCCTATTTATAGGGTAACAGGGTTCTGCTCTTAATTACACTTTTGGGCTAGGGAATCGGCTTGACTGTTTGTCAAAATCTTTTCACGGAAAATCTACAGATGTCAGTGGGTTTATATAAGGATCAGGGAAAGAATGTGGCCTCTGTGTGACCAATAGTAGCAACAAAGGAACTTAAGAGTCTTCTTTGATTCAATATTATTAGAAGCAAAAGTATGTTGTCTTTTCTGTCCGCTGCGATGTTTCTGGGGCGCTTGTTTCTTTAATTGCACTTTTTCCCCTCTGTGTCTGTATTCCTCCCACCTCCTCCCCCCTCCCTGCGATGGACTTCTCTGCCCCTGTTTTGATCTGCTAAAACAGGCAGCAGCGCAGTAACCAGTATTGGTGTTATTATTACATGCCTTGGCTATTTTTACCTGTGTGTTCACTCTGGTATGGGGGGAAACCTCGGGCAAATAAATATTAGTTATCTCGGGAAATGAAGCCTTCATAGCCAAGGGTGAAAATCTCAGACCGAGAAAGCTCAGATTTTTGTGGAGTTTGAATGCCACACACATCGCGTACGTGGTGTTCGGATCAGTCTGCAAATGGGAAGTTTGACATCCCTGGCTGCATGAACAGTGACGTTCCCTCTTTTTGCTTATTAACGCCATTTAGTCCTGGGTAAAGCTGAGACAGTGCGAGTAGTTACAGTAAGAAATGGCTCCACAGCCATGCCTGAGGCCTAACTAAAATTGTCATCTTTGGCAGGGGTGACTTCAAACTAAACACCGTGTGGCACTGAGCTTTGGGAAGGGGGTTGTCAGCAAAATTAGGACAAGCCAGCTTAGGACAGCGTCGTGTCAGAAGGAGGAAGTTAAAATCATTAGCCTGAGCGTGGAAGCTCTGCAGCTGTTGGGCTGTGACTGCTGACTGCTACTCCCTTTCCCTCTCGGTTTCTCTTTCTTTGTGCCTACCTGTTTTCTCGCTCTGTGCACGGACTGCGAGCCCTCCGGGGCAGCGGCCGCGCCTTCAGCGTGCGTGGTGCTGGGCCGGGGCAGCCCGTCCCCGAAGTCGCGCCTCTGGATGTCACAGCGTGGCAAACGCTGAATTTCTTACCGCTGGGTCAATGTCGTGTGCTTCAGGACACAGTCTTCTCTGGGCAGAAGGGGGAACCGGAAGGCATGAGAAAATAACATGACAGTTAAATGGCCAAGTTCAAGAAGTTATTTGAGTGAGACAGGCAGAGCTTGCAACTATTTCCTTGCCTGGACAAAATCAGAAACTTGCACCAGCTTTCATTTTGGCAGGTGGCATGGCAGGCAACCTACATGGTTTGCAAAGAAAACTTTCCAAACATATTGATTACTTGGTTTCAAAGTTTGTGTTCAGTTGGCAAACGCCTCTGCTGCTCTTTCCAGTATGCCTATGCTAGTTTTTTTTTGTTGGTTTTTTTTTTAATGTGATTTCAGTTCTGCAGTTTGCTGCTATTCAGAGCATTGTGGCCTGCAGTGACACTGATAACTGTTAAGTCACTTTGATTCTGATTTTGTTTGGCAGAATTAGGAGCAATAGCAGCAAAGCAGAGACTGGCACTGCTTACTGGGAGAAAGACAAAAAATGTGAAGACCGCGGTAGTGGAGATGGTCTTTGTTTCTGCAACCTACAGGAAGGAAGAAGGAAGTGGAACACGAGATATTTCAGTTTCAGTTTTGTCTTTGATTTTTCTCTGGTAGGCTTATTTGTGTTAGCTGAGAAAATGCATGATGGGTATGCCGTGACATTTTGTGATGAGTGACTTAGATTCTCTTGTGCGTCTCTTTTTGTTCTTGGTAGTCTTGCAAAACCTACGGATTGTTTCAGCCTCTTTCACATGCAGCGGAATGGGATGAGGAAAGTTGTGTTTCTTTAGCTGTTTACTCTTCATTTTCTTCCCTCAAAAGATCCTCTGGCATGCCATTGAATTATTTTATGTTAAGAGAGGTTTCTTGGTTTTTTTAGAAGGATAACTGAGGCTGTGTGCTAACAGGTTGAAAACCCTATGCTGTCCCCCGGGCCGGAGGAGGAAGGGCGCAGTTCCACAGCGACATCGGCGGCCGGGTTCGGGTTGCCATGTGCTGGCGTTTCCATTTGTGTGGCATGCTGTCTGGGAGGGCCGAGCGCTGAGCGCTGGCCCTGCTCCGAGGGAGCAGTTGTCAGCTGGATCAGCTCCCTCAACCAGCTGGATGTGTCCTTGCGTAAAGGCGCTGACACAGGGAGGATGCGGGAGGTGACCCGGGAAGGAGGAGAGGGAGACAGGTCTCTCTCAGTCTGGATTTAAATAGGGTGTGGTTCAGTTTAACTCATCGTGCTCTGCGGTGCAAGGTGTTCCTGGTGCGTCCCGGCGTTAGCGCTGGTCCCGTGCTCAACAGGAAGCCAGTCTGTCAGAAGTCCACTCCCCTTCCCCTGTTCTTCTGGTGGTTTCTCTTACTGAACGAGCGCTGCTGCTGGAGCGTTTGCTGGACAGCCTGAGTGTAAAGGGGCTGGGGATGGCGGGGCTGCAGAGCGTCGACGACAGCCGCGATTCCGTGTTCGATGAACGCAAACCGAGCCTAGCCAGTAGAGAATCCAGGTCATCCCCAGAGTCGCAGGACCTCAGCTCCCGCGCCACAGCACCCGATTAATGGTCAGCAGATGCTCAGTCAACACTCTGTTTAACAAATCAGAGAATACTAAGTGATGGATTTCAACTTAGCTCTATTGCATGTTATCCCTCCCCCCTTCTTTTTTTTTTTTTATATGGAAGATTGTTTTTTTAGTGCTCAATTGTTTTTTTCCTACTTGTGCGTTCTCCCAGTCCTTTACTGTATTACTTTTTAACATTACATTGTCCATTGTCTGTGATATATCCTACATTTTCTTTTCTCTTTTTTTCATGACTTTCTAAGCCTTTTTTTTTTTTTTTCCCCCCTCCCTGACATTGTGTTTCAGACTCTGCCTTCCCTTTCAAGGGGCTGGAGACCTCTCACCGAAGCTCACATATCTGTGATGTAAATGCCTACATCTGAGGTAACCGTTTAGGATTCCTTTTTTAGTCAATGGAGAGAAACAGATGCTTATTTTCTTTTGATGCAGAAGTCTAAAATAGAGCTGAGTTTTGCTGTAGAAGTGCTCATTTCTCTCCTGCTGCAAAGGGAGTCTGGGTGACTAATTCAGATTAGTCACCCGCAGTATAAATATCTACACGTTAGGTGAGACAGATCCTGTTGCAGAAGACAGCGTGCTAGGCGGAGGTTCTGGTGGGGACCTCCTCGTCGCGGTGGGGTTGCCTTCCGCCCTGGTGCCTCCTGAGGTGAATCGGACATGGGGTACGCTTCGAGTGCGCAGGGCCTGAGCTCTGCTCGATGAATCTTCTTCCTCTGTCGTAGCTGACTGATCAGTTGAGGTTGAAAGCAAACCTGTAAATAATTTGGAATCATACAGTTACCTGTTTAAGACTAATACAGTAAAACAAATTTAATTTTTTGTCACATACATGATAAGCACAGTTGGTTTGCCAGACTCTGATGGAGAGGCAGAGATTCCTGGAGGGTGTCAGGAATCAGCAGTAAGCTCCGTGGTGCGGCAGACAGGATTGCTCCGTGTTTCTTCGGTGCTTACCATGAGGAGGACCCTGAGCTGAAAAGAAGTTTATCGCTGTCTTAGCAAATGTAAATATTGAATTTTTTCCTTGTACTTTCTCTAAAGACTATTGTGACCAGTCTTAAAGACTGCGACAATGTCTGGATTTTGTGAGGACTCAAGGATGAAATAGCAGAGTAGTTTACAAAAATACGAAGGCACTTGAGGATGCTAGATTTTGCAGAAAGACGCGTAATATTTTAGAGATGTGAGGCCAGGAATAAATGCAATATTTGAATTCATTGATGTTACACTGTACCCACTGTTTCCTCTTACAAAACAGGCAGCTAATTTCATTACTTCTGTTTTTCCTGTTACTTCTGTTATCTTTGTTCTTGGCGAGCTGTAGTCCCTATAAAATAGCTGTTAGAGGCAATCAGCACTAATATCTGTAGTGCTTTTGTCCAGTGTGTCCGTGGCTTCCCGATCCTGTTTGTCCCCATTTTAAAGAGCAGTGCTACTCAAGAATGTTGTGTCTTGTGGAAAAACCTCACCGCTTCGACTTTGTTTTTCATGAGTGAAATTTTTTACTCAACTGAAGCGAGCTTATAAGTGCTATGTTTTAAAATCCCCGGCAGAAGACATTGGAGTGGAGTGGTACAGTTCCCAAGGACAAAACTATTCAATTATTTTTGGTCTTAGAAGAGAACGGCAAGTAAAAATGTTCAGTGTATACTTGGGGTTTGGCTGTATGCTTGAGTTTTTACAAGGAACTGTGAAGTGAAACTGAGTCACCTGGTAGCCACAGTAGATGTTTGCCAGGTGAGGAAAATACTGTTGCGTAATCACAGTTTGTTGTTGGAGCTGGTGGACTGTGCCCCGGTCATGAGTGTATTATTTTGGGAAGAGCTGAAACTTTACCAAATCACTAACAACCAAACAGCAGGCCTAGTGCTTGGAACAACAGGGGGATCTCGGAGGCCCTGCATGAAAGGAAGCAGTCTTCCGCTGGGCTGCGTGTTGAAGTTTTGATGCACGCAGGGCAGTTCTTGCTGGAAGGAAATCACTGCAGTTTATGTGCGTTGGCTGGTTTGAACGCAGGCTCCTAATGGGGAAGAGATGGGGGGAGACCAGATAGTGTTGCTGGAAAGTCTGGGAAAACTCATCTCGGAGTGTGAAGTAAGAAGCCAAAATAACATGGAAAATATAATTATGGGAATGGATATCATGCCTGAAAATGGCAAAATATTACACGTTAGTGTTAGGGACAATTTTGAGGTATGTGATTAAAGAAAATAGCTGGGCAGAGAAGATAAAAACTGTCCTGGGTAATCTGCTGTATTTTAAAAAACCAAGGGGAAGTCTGATGGTACAAGTGGAACTAGCTCTAAGTGTATTTCTCGTTGGCAGTTTTTGGCGTGTATGTGACTGGTGAAGCCTGCTGTCAGGGATGGCTGTTCGGCCAAGAGCGTGTTGGGGCGTTCTACCTGTCTAAATAAGGGGGGAAAGCTTTGTCTACATGTAATGCTTAACACCTCAGTATGCTGGGAAGTATACTGGTGGGATTGGGAAGACCCTCCTTCTGCATTTGTTCTTGTTCCCCAGCAGATGATGCTCCCGTAGTCCCATAGTGGCTTTTCTCCACCTAATTCTGCGGCAGTGCCTGCTGCCTGCTTTCAGGGACTGAATGCCTCAAGCTGTTCCTCCGTAATGACATTTCTTACTTGAAACCTAGGGTGCTTCCCTTGCCCTTACCTCTTCTGTGTTCTTCCTGGGAGCGTTACATGCAGCAGTGGAGGGAAGTTTAGCGGAGGCCCCTGAGGTTGTGTCTGCACCATGCGGCTGAACGTGGTGCAGAGATCTGCGGAGGAGCTCTGGGGCTGGCAGCGTCCCCTACACCACCTCCAGCTCGGTGCGGGGCTGGTGTGCCTTCTCTGTTTCCGAAACCTGAGCTGGTGCCTCTGTTCGGCACTGTAAACGTACCAGCCTGCTCAGCTGGGAGGGGCTCTCTTACCACGGTGCCTTATTGTGCTGTTCGGATATGGAAGCAACAAGAGCATTGTTTAAAATGTCACTGTCGTATTTTCCAGCTGAGGAAAAATACCCCACAGCTTACTTTCAGAGTTTGTAGAAAGCAGAAGGAACTCTCTCAGCTTTAGGCGGGATTGATAGTCTTCTGTGTTCTTCATCACTTGAGAAGTCAGGCTTTAAGTTAACTGAAGGTGTTTTGCTCAAGCCGAGCCGCTCGCGAGGCCCACCGAGGTGCTGGGTGCTCTCACAGAATCGGCGGTGGCACGTGCTCTCGCCCGTCTGCAGCAGCGGGGCAGATGTTCCTGTTGCTTGTAGTGCGCTCTGCTTGAAATGGAATTTCTGACTTGGGAATTGTTACTCCAATGGACTTTGCGGGTTACGTGCGAAGCACTCTCTCACGATGACTCCCTGCCTCTGAATATTTAGTTGCCACACCAGGCAAGCTTTTGAGGTAGTCAGAGATGATCCCGAAGATGACCCTCTGTTCCTGTAGCTATCACAACTGGCATTCTCCGAGGTGTTTATAGAGACCGAGAGTACTTACTGGTGATCTTTTGTGCAAAGTTGGTGTTCATTTATTTTCCCAAAGTTTATACAATCCGTAGAATTCAGTGTTAAACTTGGGAAAATAAATGTCATCCTTTGCAGTCATTTGCAATCTTCGCCTTTTCTGTTAGCGGTTCTGTGCTTTTTGGTAGCGTTTTGAGTTATGATTAAGGCCGTTTCGTTACTATGTGAACGACTTCTTACGATTAGTGCTTGAAGCCACAGTTTGACATGCATTGAAGCTGGCGCTGCTGCGGAAAGCTGTCCCCTTCTTGCTGCTCGTACCCGTTCCTCGCCCCTTCTCTACCCTCCCTCCTTGCTGGCACAAGCGTTGTGCAGCTGTGTTTGGTGGAGGGATCCAGCTGAAGTTCTTTTCTGCTAATACTGCATGGAAAAGGAAAACAATTTTTTTTTTTTTTTCAGCAGTATAGGTTTGGTTTGTGATTTCAAGAGCGAACTGAGCTTTCGTGTTTATTTGTCCAGGTAAAGCCAGCTGAACTCCAAAGGGTGGGTCTGAGATTTCCAAATGATTGTTTTCTTTTCAAGATGCTTGCTGAGGAGTGAAGCTTAGCCCGTAAACACAGTTTAAGTGGTGAACACAGGCTGGTGGTCCGTTGTAATTGTTAAGATTTTTCTTCTGAGGTGTCTTAATATTTGTTTTAACTGTAGAACACGTAAGCTTGGTGTGGACTGTGTCCGTATGATGTCCTGAAAGATGAAGGAAATTAAAATGCACATGTTGTGTAACCTCCTGTTTTAAGGCGCTGGTTTGTCACCGCTGTGGCGAAGCGACGTTGTGCCCCGTTTCCGTGTAGTCTGGTTGGCAGAACAGCGCAGTGCCGGAATATTCTGGTAGGAACTGCAGCATGCCAAGGGCTGAACCGCTGTAATGTAAATCGAGGGCAAGTGCAGGTTTGAAGCTTTAAACTTTTGTGAAAAGGACCGTTGAAGGAATGCAAGCAGTTGTGTTTGGTGCTCGTTTGGGGACATGGCGGTACTGATGCGTACAGCTTCTTGCAAAGCGCAACAGGAAACTCACTTTGCGAATGCTGCTGCTCAGCTCTCCAGTAGTCTGGGTGCTGTGATGTTTCCTTTGTAATATTGCCGTATTCTGCGTGTGCAGCAAAAAATAAAATTCCAGGGTCCAGAGGTCGGTGTGGGAAATGATTTTGAGAAACCGGGTTTTCTGAGAAAGGCTGCTTGCGTGCCCCAGTGAATACCAGCATCTCAGTTTTGAGATAATGGTCTAATTAATAATGATTATTTCTGAAGGGCTGTGATATAAATTTGTTGCTTGAACATGTAGTAACGGGTCGAAATGGCATCGAAGTCTTGTTCACTACTACAAGCAGTCCAAGTGAATGAGGAGCCGTGCCAGCGGTGTGAACTGCCAGTTAAAAACCCCCATGATGTTGCACTGTTCCTTTAACGATGATTGTGCGCTGGCTTTTTAATATTCAAATCAAGTTGCAAATCTTACACTTAATCTTTAAAGTGGGGCACCGAAATCCCCGGGGTTCCTCGCGGATGCTGCTGGTGCCTGCTTCTGTGGACATCGGCATGGACGGACTCCAGAGCTACATCAGCAGAGAGGGCAGCAGCTGAAAACGTTTGAGTGTTAATCTTCTTAAATTATTAGCGATAGAGTCAAATACAAGTTAAAAATTTTGGCATAACTGTGCCCTTATAATGGGAAGCTGGTAGGCTGTGGGGTTTTAATTCCTTGGTGTGTGTGTAGCTCCATATGCTTTTGACTGACCTAGAAAAAAGACCTTTTTTTGTGCAATTATGTTCACAGTGTCTTTGGTATATTTTTCTGACTAGCATTTTCCTGCTTTTTTTGAAGCACTGCAGATTTTCAGTGTCTGGGTGTGTTGCATTTAATTAAAAATGTAATATTTGAATAAAGAAGCTGTGCAAATTCTGTCCTTAGCATGAGGCAGGGCATCAATTAGAAGGCTGCTGAACTAGATACTGGATGAGGATAAAGTTGATCATCAAAACAAAGTACTTCTTGATATCATCTCTTTATTAGGGAACTTCAGAAGAATAATTAGAAGTCGCTCTTAATTTTGTGTGCGTATTTGTACAACAGACAGGCCTTCATCATTTTTTTGCCTGCAGCAGTTTTTTATTAAAAGAAAAAAAAACCGCAACACAACACCCAAACCAGCCCAAGTCCGTAGCGTGCTGGTCTGCAGGCTCTCCTGCAGCACCTGTGATTTACTGTTTGTGCCCGGGAATGTACACGGGGGTGGCTTTTTCCTTTGTCAGGCAGATGGTGAGAAAAAATGAAGAAATTAATATTGCTAGCTCGGAAGAGGAAAACAAAAGCAGACTTTGGGCTGGCGGGTGAAATACTATTTTGACTAAGAGTCAGTTTTATCGGAGAATTGTAAGAGCATCTACGTATCTTCAGATCAGCAGCTCGGGCTAAGCGGTCTCTCAGGAAGCTGCAACGTCTGAGTTGTATGGTAACGTTTGAGGATGAACAGCATCCTCCACTCGGTGTTTCCATCTTTGTCCCCGTGCTCGCCGTGGGGCCGTGCGAGCGCCCCGTAGAGCCGCCCGCTGAGGTTCTGCGCCGTTTCTGAGGGGTGGCTTTGGGACAGATTTTCCCCGGCTCTTTGCTGGCGCTGGAGCGGGAGCCAGTCACAGGCGAAGCCTGAGCAGCGTGGCAGGGGAACGCTCTGCCGGGGCACCGCACAGCAAGGGTTCGGGGAACAGGAGCTGCGGGGCTGGTGCAGTGGCACAGGTCTCTCCGCTGTGGCAGGGCGTACAGTGCTGGGTTCGGTGGTTCTGGAACATGAAAAGCCAGATACGGCACCTTTCCTGACAGCGCCGTGAATCAGCGTGTTGTGGCCTCTGCGGAGCTGGTACCGCGGAGCTGGGATACCAGTGGATGTAGTGTGAAGAGCTCCAGCTGGGCGATGGGACTCGTGTTGCTCAGGAGGTGCCTGCCTGTGTCTGCAGGACGATAGCCCATCCTCTCCTTTTTGAGGTCACTGGGGCTTGGGAGGCGGAGGCAGATGCCTGCGCTGGAGTTCAGGGGTGCACTCACCGGAGGAAGGTTGACAGGCCGTTCTGGCATTCGGATAAAGCTTTGCTGGTGTTCTGCTCTGGAAGTGTCCTACAGGCAAAATCCTCTTCTCTTTCTTGTTTTTCTTTCTCGCTCTTCTGGAGATGCATCCTTCACCTGTACGAAACAGGAGCTTCTGACTGTTTGACTGTTCCCCTCTGAAGGTTACAAGGCTCTGAGGGGGTGGAAGGAAGACGAAGTAATAAAATAATTATAAACTAAGTCCATTTTTTTTTTTACTAAGACTAAAACATGGTTTTCACAGACTTTAAGTATTTAAGTTATCCCAGTACTATGATAATAGCTAACTACAAAGCTAGCTGCATACAATAGAGACAATTTATAATTTTGTATGTTCAGCTGTAGGAGGGAATAAAGGCGAGAATTCATTTGTGTTTTATGTTTTTGGGACTTTGATGTGTACGTGAGCAGTCAGAGCTTGGCAGAAGTTGGTGAGATCGTAAGAGCTTGGTGTCCAGTGGGACGCGTGTGCCAGCTGGGTGTGTGTGGACAGCTCTGGAGCCATCGTTGCCTCCGAGGACTCTAGTCCGTCCTGCTTTGCCTTTTATTTGGAGTTTATAAAAAAGAGTCGAGCAAATGAATGAGGGATGGGAACAAAGAGGACAGTGATGAATGAGAACATTATTTATGTAAAACTCTGATGTTAAAGTAGTTGTTTTATTCATGTCCTGCAACTTCTAAAGGTGTTTGAAACTGCAGTGGTGACTCTTGCAGAGTTTCGTAGAGAACCCTCCATAGATAATGTCCCTTGGCTTTATTTTCACGAAACCTCTATCTGTCTGTTTCGAGCTTCAGTGCGGCACCAAGGTTGGAGTAGATCTGCCTGAATGTTTCATCTCAGGAGATGAAGGCTCTCTATACCTGTAGAAGACAGATCTGTATCTTGCTATTTTACTCTTATGCTTCAGGCTTTACTGCTTGCATCAGACTGTACTTAAAATAATGCCTACCCGTGTTAGCATTGCTCACGAAAGCATGTGGGGCATGTCAGATAACGCTCCGGAACGTCTGTGTCTGTTGCTGGGTTGGTGTGACACTGGTATGCTTAAGGAAGAACTGCTGTAAAGCCTGCCAGGATCTGGCTTTCAAAAGGTGTCTGCAGGTAGGTTTCTAAAGAGGAAAACATCTTTCAGGTAAGGGAGGCTCCTCGGTGATAAGGCTGAATTTTCTGTTACCGCCAAAGATGGCATGACTGCCAAGGGCGGGCATGATACGCGCTGCTCCAAATTCTGACTGGTGTTGATGAAGCCTGAGTCCTTCCGAATTACAGATTAGGTGGGCTAGAAAGAAGTAGAAGGTTGGTGAAGAGGCGTTCTGTATTTCCTGCCTTTAACTTCCTATTTTTTGTTTTGCCTTCTTGTGACTCCGTCAGCAGCTACTTCCCGGGAGAAGTGTAGTCGGTGGGAAAGAGACACGTGACTGCCTGAAAGGGATCGATCTGGTCTCCAGGTGGTGGTGGGCTTCGGTGCTTATTAGATACCAGTGCTGCTTTAGTCTGTCTGGAGAACCGCAGACCTCTCAGGTATAATTTTGTGATAATCTGGGGAAAAAAAAAATCTTTCTTCTTGAGCTATCGTATTTATTTACACAGCAAGCTTTTCTGTCCTCCATTGGGATTCCTCACTGTTCTTCGCGCCCTGTGTGACTGTAAGAGGAATCAGTACAGACCTTTGGTTTAATCTCGGCTGGGTTATAAGATGAACGAGGAAATTTTTTATCAGCGTTGCTTCGTCTTGGAAACAAGCACTGAGAGTGTATTCCTGAAGAGTCTCAAGTAGGATCCTGAAGAGGTTGAGAGTGAGCTCTAGAAATAATTGAGTAGCTCATTATTTTCTTCCCCTGACAGACTAAAGTGTCGATTCCGAGCGTTTTGAACCCAAAGAAGAGCAGACTGCTGTAAGTCGTCTGTTACCTGTTCTGTGGGTGTACGTCAGCAGCAAGGACGGTGCTGGATCCAGGCTCTGCCAGAACGGGGCTGTCCTCTGCTGCGCCGTCCCTGCCTCTCGTCGGGGACTGACAGAGATGGGGTCATGGAGCTGGAGGAGGGGCGCCGGACGGTGGTGGGGTGGAGGTGTTGGTCGTGCTGAGCGGCAGCCAGAGGCAACAAGTGACAGCCAGTAACCTTGTACTGGGGCCAGGCCGTTGCAGTGGGGTTGACGGCGCGGAGCGTGGACGTGCAAGGAAGCAGCGCAGCGTGGATACTGCAGTACCGAAAGGTTGGAAGTGGAGCAGTACAGAATACTGTAACGCAGGTGGCCTGTGTGTTGCAAGTGGTCGTCTTTAGGCAGGTCACAGCAGTTAAATCCTCCAGAAACCAGTGGTATGTGCAGCAGCGGAAGGAAAGAAATAGTGGAGTGCTGTTGGTGCTCAGGGCCTCAGCAGCAGGAGAGAACTTGAGGTGTGAAAAGACGCGAACATCTAGTTCCTTCTCTGTGCAGTGTAGGTTAAAACAGCATCAGGGTTTCCATCAGTCTGACCAGGCTAAAATCCCTTCAAACACAGCAGCTGGTGGGTGGTGGGAGGTGGAGAAAGAATGACTTCAGAGGTATTGTTGGTGTGCCTGGAGTGTATTTTTCAGTTGTTTTGAACAGATTCGCTAACAACTCTTTCCTTGTTTCCGCTCTTAAATGCGTAATACTGTTCTGGTCTCCTACCGTGCAGAACTGCTGTTGTGAAGTACTTCCATCTTCAAAAGCTTGGTTCTTCCCTTCTTGAGTGATGCATGCTTACCTATCTTGACAAATAACAGCACGTCTTCTGAAAGGATGACACGAAGCACATCTGGGATGCACTGTGTGGCACAAAACTGAGGGGAGGGCTTAACAGACCTGTGCTGCCGTACAGAGGGACCCCCGCAGACTGGAGAAATGGGCTGGTAGCAGTCTGATGAAGTTCAGCCAAGGGAAACGCCGAGCCCTGCCCCTGGGGAGGGATAACGCCGTGCACCAGTGCAGACTGGGGCAGAGAACGACCCCGGGGTCGTGGTGGACACGAGCCTAGCCAGGAGCCTGCGACGTTCCCTTGCTGCAAAAGTGACCAGCGGCCTTCAGGGCTGTGACGCGCAGTGTTGCCAGCAGGTCCAAGGAGGGGATCCTTCCCATCGGAGTTCTGGGTCCAGTGCTGGGCTCCCCGGGACAAGAGACAGGGGCGTAGTGGAGAGAGTCTAGCAAAGAGCCAGGAAGTTGGTTCAGTCTTAAATTGGAGCATTTGCCTTGTGAGGAGAGGCGGGGAGAGCTGGGGCTGTTCATGCTGGAGAAGAGGGATGTGTATAAATCGCTCATGGGGGAATGAAAGAAGATGAAGCCAGGCTCTCCTCAGTTGTACCCGGTGACAGGACAAGAGGCAGTGGGCACAAACTGAAATGTGGGAAACTGTCTGAACATAAGAAAACCTATTTTTACCGTGAGGGCGGTTGAACACGGGCACAGGGTGCCCAGAGTGGTGGTGGAGACTCCGTCCCTGGAGATGTTCAAAACCTGCCTGTCGCCACCCTGGGCAGCCAGCTGCGGCTGGCACTGCGTTGCAAAGCAGCAGGTTGGACCGGGCGATCTCCAGAGATGCACTTCTGTCTCTGTTCTGCGGCTGTTGCTGTGACAGGAAATGCTGGCTCATATCCTCGTTGAGGTAAGAGCTGCTAAACTGTAAACGGTGCTCTGCACAACTCCTTAATTTGCATGAGGCTGCCGCGCCGTTTACTTCGTCTTAAGGAGTCTCTCAAACCGTACCGTGCAGGGCAGCAAGCGCTTGAGGATTACTGCCTGCCCCACCGGCTGTCGGGCTGTAAGCCCCAGCACGGACAGACCGTTGCCTTTATTTCACCGTTATGTTTTGGCACAGGAGTCTGCGATGCAGACAACTTTCTGTATATGTGTGTTGTCTCCTGTCACAGCGCGAGTGCGAGCCCCAGCACCCGCTGGGGACGGGCTGTGAGCTGGTCAGTGTGGCTGTCACAAGGCCACGGTTACACGGCGTCAGGGCAGAAGCATCCAGTTCTGTGGGACACCCCAGAGCCCGTAAAATGAGGCATTTCCTCTTTCCTTGCGTCTGCTGGTTCAAAACCGTGTGAGTCACTCGTGTGGTGTGGCCCGGCGGGCAGGTGCCAGTTCAGAGCTCGCAGCCGGTACGGCCGGGCGTGCTGATGGTACTGCTCTGGATTTCCTGGCTTCTGCAGAGTTAGCTTTAGCTGTGCTCTCCTTTGCCAGTTAACTTCATCTCTATTTCAGTTTTGGATAACACTTGATGGACTGGTTCTGTGGGAGGCCATATGCTTGCTGATTTTCTTTTTGGCTACCTCAGGTGGGAAATACTCTTCCCGGAAAAGGGAGACTGGAGTTTTCTGTCTGAACGTGCCCTGAGCTGACCGTCAGAGGGCAAGTGAAGAAAACGAGACCATTGGAAGCGGGAATAAGCAGGACAGACCCCTCACCCAGCAGCGTTTTCTGAGTGGCGTGGTGTTTGTGTGGGTTGGTGGCAGATGGATTTGTATCTACAAATAAGAGTAGTGCTGTTTGGCCTCTCCTTTGAACTTACTCTCTGACATGTTACAAAAATTTCTCGATAGAACTTGCTTGCAGCAGGAGAACATGGTTTGAAATACTGCTGGAAACGAGTGGAAACGAGCCTTAAAGGAGGCTGTGAGCGCGCACAGAAAAACGTCAACTTTCTGTACAAACCCAGTGCGTTCGGGGACCCCGGGGAACGTAACAAACCTTTGCCTTCTGCTCGCCAGCGTGGCACTGGCTCCGTTTCTGTTGCAAACAGAATGGAAACCCCCCACTATGCCTGTCCACGCCGTCCTCTCCCCCTTAGCCCGAAATGCCCGATTGGGTTGTAAGAAGACTCTTCAGGAAGGGAGGCTTCCTGCTCACAGGACAGTTTTTCCTCATGGAGCGTCAGTGCTGTTTGTGCAGTGATCTCTTTAAACAGAGAAAGGCTTTTTAAAATAAATGTTCGTGAAAGAATGGGATGAAGCGAAAATGAGACCAAGAATCTTTTTAGTTGGTAGATGTCCTTACTGCTAATTCCTTCTGGCAAGCTAGGCTCATGTGGAAGGCTGCCCGGGAGATCTGCAGCCTTTTTGTTGGTGCAAAGCATGTTACTGTCAGAGCTCGCCAGACTCATTTCTTCTGGCTGGTTAGCCAGTAACTCTCTTAAGAGGTACTCGGCAGTGCTCCCTTTTTTTTTTTTTTTTTTTTTCTCTCCTCCTCTCTTTCCTCCCAGCCTTCCATGGACCCAAGGCCTAGGAGTGTGCTACTTACCCGCCGTGGGCTGCCAAAGCCTTCCTGGAGGATTTGGAACCAGACACTTTTTCCATTTACTCTGCAGAGTTGTTTCTCTGGTTGTACAAAAAGAAATGTTCTCAGAGCTCTTGTTATGCAAGTTGAATTTCGGAGAAGATGCCATGCGAGTACTCATCAGTATAATTGGAAAGCGCCTTTAAAATCATTAAGCTGGTGTGACGCGGTAGTGCGCATCGGGAGCCTTACTTGCACTTTCACTGATTTCAGAGGAGCATTGCCCTTGCCACAGGCACAGCTGACATACTTTAAAGGCAAGACTTCTGGAAGAGCAGTTTTTTCCCTTTTCTTTTTGTTTTCCCTGTTTGCAGCATGATTTCTGAGCATATTCTTTGTGGGATTTTTGTAATGTTGGTGCTGTGCACGTACCTTGCATGGTACATCAGTTGAGGCGGCACCCTAAAACGCTTGCATAGAAGTAAATGAGATATCCTTGCGTCTTTCTGTTCAATTCTTAGAAATAAAACCAAGAAAGAACAGCGATGCTATACCAGAGGTGTGGACAGTCTGGTGTGTTTTGTTACTCTGAGGAGCTCTGGACTTTCTTTTGAAGGAACGCCATTGGCAGCAGATCACCGCAGTGGCGTCTGGAGGCACCCTTCCAGGCAGCACTCACCAGTTCATTGCGTGTCCAGTGAGCCTCGTTCCCTCCCGGTTGCAGGTTTGGTCGCTAAATGCTGATGTGCTGTACCCTGTAAACACACTTCTGGGGGAGGGTGAAGAGTCTTGAAAATGAGAGAATCCCAGAATCCCAGAAGGGTTTTGGGAGCGTCCAAGCCCACGCAGCCCAACCCCCTGCACAGAGCAGGGACATCTCCAACCGGATCAGGTTGCTCAGAGCCCCGGCCAACCTGGCCTGGAATGTTTCCAGGGATGGGGCATCCACCGCCTCTCTGGGCAACCTGGGACACTGCTCCACCACCCTCAGTGTAAAACATTTTTTTACAATGCCCCAACTGAAATGAGTGCTTCTGAATTACAGCTCTGCGACAGCCCAAGCCAACAAGTTGTTTACGGTGTCAGCACGGACTACGCGTTCCGAGTTCCCGGTGTAGCTGTGGTGGTTTGAGATCTGGCTTAAGGAGGCGGAGGCCGTGTGTGTTTGCAAGTCCAGCACGGGTCTTTCAGGAGTGGGGAAGCTGAGCAGTGGTCTTAGCTGTTTGATCGCTGTCCGTGAATTCAGTGCCGAGTTCTGGCGTTCGGATGCGTTGTCTGTGGGTAAGCGTAGGAAAACGGTGTGACTATAGTTTGGTGTCCGTGCACTTGATCAGATTCAGTGTGGTTTCACAGAGGTTCGTGCCTTTGTGCAGGGTTTAGTGTTTTTGTGAACACCTGCTGAGGTCCTAGCCCCCAGCCCATGCTGTGTGCTGCCTCGCTGGGTCTTTCCTGCGCGCTTGGCACCGGTGGCTGGCACGGCAAGGGCTTAGGCGAGCGGAGGTGCTGGGCTGAGGGAAGAGATGCGGCACTGTGAGCGCAGAGACTGCCTTGAGCTGCTGCAGAGCCGTAATTCGGCAGCACTCGTGTCGGCTGGGGCAGATACCTGATACGGGGTTGAATTATCCCTCCCGTGCCTTTTTCCTCTCGCTGTGACAAACGGGAGGCGTTGCGTGTGCTATCGAACAAAGAGATGGAAACCGCTGACAACCCTGGGTTTTCTTGCAAATGATGGGGAAGGTGAAGATGGAGGTGAAGAGATCCTGCCTGCTCCCGGCAGCAAGGCCTGAAGTGTGAAAGATGCGTGAGAGATTACGGTGAAAAGTACAGAGGCTGCGCTACTTCCAGGTTTTACGGGAAAGACTTCCAGGCTGCCTAGCGTGCCACGCTCTTGTAACTGCCTGTTTTCCTGGAAACCGATCCTTTTTGTGCCTTGAGTCAGGAGCATGATAAGTTTAGGTAGTGTTTTTGATACATTTGTGTATATTCCAGAAGTAGATCTTGTCAACTTTGGGCTCTGTGTGATTTTTAATTTATTTTTTTCTAGCAAGGGATTTTGTATGGTGTGCTGACAGTTTTTTTTTCTGTCCCCATCCCCCTTGCCACGGCCTGTGTGTCGGTGTGTTTGTCACAGTGTACCTGAAGAGTTCAGCAGGCTTGGGTTTAGCATTGCAGAACTTGAGCAACTGCTAGTTTTTAATTCACCATGGATTTTGTATATTAAAACTAACCCCTTAAATTCTGCGTAGAAAGAGTTTAATGGGCTTGCTTTTCCTTACCAGCTGTAATGCTGTGTGTACTGGCACAGTGCAAGGAGCTGTACTTAGCCGTGGGTTGAGGTTTGTTGTAGTTTAACCTGAACTTTCTTTGGTCTCTCTGAGAAGCAGAACGCGGGGTGCGAGGGAGGGAGGCGGGGTGTTCTGCGGCAGCGGGAGCAGCAGTGAACGGGTTCCTGTCACGGAGCTTTGCCCGGGCTGAAAAAACTTTGGTTTCGGTTATGTTACCAAAGCGCAGGTACAGCTCATCCATTGTTTGATTTCTTGGTCGGGTTTAATCAATTTTTGTCCAGAACAGAGTAGTATACAGGCTTAGGTTTTCTAGGAGGAGAGCCTGGATAAGCAGGGGTGACTCTCGTGCGTCTTGTGCCCTTTTGGATGTGAACTGGGTCCAGGGTGGGTGGTGGCTTTCGATCTCCTTTCTCTGGTACCCAGAGGAGGAAGACTGACAGATGTGTCTGCAGGCTTTGTCATGGATGCCTTGAGCCATTACAGCTGCTCTGAATTTTGGAGGCCGTTTACTTGACTCTTGTGGAAAGTTGGGCACTTTTTAGGCAACTTAAGTTGTGCAGTCAAAAAGTCTCAATAACCCACATTATAAAATTTCTTGGGAAGATCACCAAGATCTTGGTGATAAAAATACTGAAAATGTAAATTCTTGTGAGGTACCAGCGTGGTGTTATGTATTAAACTGGCAACTTTCCTCGGCTTGTTTAGTTACCGAGCTGCTTGACAGATTGTTAAAATGGATCGTAGCTGGCTTAACCTGTCAGCTTGGGAGTGTCGGAGCGGAACGGGACGCTGGCAGCAGAGGAGAAATGGGATGAAATGACACTGTCCCCCGCCTTGTGAATCGCTGCGCTTCGGTGTGACACTTCTGTTGTTGTTAATGCCAGTGAGAAACAGTAGGACGTGTTTGGGGCCCTCCAGGCTGCTGCAGGTCGTTCAGCGTGGACTCAGGTTCTTTCCAGCCAGCGCGTTTGAGGGTAAACCTCAGTTTCCTTCTCAGCTGCAGCGCTGGTGCCGCTTGGCAGTTTGTTGCCGTAAATAACTGCCCTGGACAGTCCTCAGCTGGCTTACCGTTACCTGCCTTTGCCTGACCCTGTCCGAGGGCCTTCTGCGGTCTTTACTGTCTGACTCAAAAACCGTGATGACTTCATGT
The DNA here is from genome assembly GCA_009806455.1 of Tetrax tetrax. NCBI lineage: Eukaryota > Metazoa > Chordata > Aves > Otidiformes > Otididae > Tetrax > Tetrax tetrax. The sequence continues at coordinate 20,909 of WHYT01015972.1, forward strand.
GCGTCCCGCCTTGCGCTTCACAGTTTTGAGAAGGTTCTGCCAGCTCTGTCACCGTAACGTGTTGTTTTTGTGGCTGGGTCAGCCTCTGTGAGAGACATTCACAGCGCTGGGCCAAAAGTTTAAAATAGTAACTGGTCTCAGTTACTTCTATAATTACCGGTGTCACTTCATGCATCTCGTGATTTGCATATCGTTTTGCAGATGTCCAGATGAAGAGGAGGATAAATTTGCAGTCGCTCTGAACCGGAATTTATAAAGGATGTGTTCAAAACTGGCATTTGCTGCTAAGAGAGCGTGTGTGAAGTCTGAGAAATGAATTGCAGAGGCCGGGAAGAGAAATCAGTGTTTGGGTAGAGAGGAGCAGGCTGTCTGCTCTTACAGTTGGGGTAGAAAATGAATTCCAGGGAGATGGGAGAAAGGGAAATATTTTATAGTCTCTTGAGAGAAGAGGGTCTGTAACTACAGTAATTATTTAAAGGAATTCTTCTGTTATCAGCACAGTACAGTAATACTGAAATGTTAGTGTAGGGTTGAACTGGCTGCCGGCTGTAAGGGGCGTTTCGTACCCGTTATGTGACCGGAGCACTGCGGTGAAATAGCGAGGCTGGGCTCCAGACGGTACGGTTGCTGCAGAAATCCTGCTCCTACTGAAAATCACCCCGAGGGCTCGGTAAACCCCAGGGTGGCTGTTTTGCTCTCTGTGGGAAGCGTTAAACCCAAACCAGCTCTTTGCACGAGACACCAGGTAGTCTCCGTTGTTGTTTGAGAGCAGCGGGAAGACCCAGGCCCCTCGGATGTCGTGCTGTGAGCTTGCAGGCTGGGAAGACGCAGGGAGATGCAGCCGGCCTTGCCCCAGCTCTTTCCAAAACTGCCGTCCGTTACGTTGGCTTCCGCAAGGACAGCGTTTCGTCTTCAGTGAGACGTGAACCTTTGTTTCAAAGTACGCATCATTGAAAAGGATGGCTTTGTTCACAAATAATTTTTTTTTATTTCAGCAGTTTCTGTAAAATTTAAATTCTCTGAAATTGTGCAGGGAGCCAGGCTCTCTTCTGATGACAGCGTGAAGCGGCAGTGGCAGCGGGAGGAGAGATCCCAGAACTTTGTCTGCCGCACAGTCCTGAAGAGCAGCGCCGAGCCCAGTGTTCAGCGCTGAGAAATGCCAGAGGTGGCCGTGGTCTGCACAGCGGTTCGTCTGCGTGAGCTGCTGTGTTTATTTACTGCTAGAACCAGTGACTGTGGGAATATTTAACTGCACGTATCAGCATTGAGTCTCAGAAGCATTGGTGGATGGATTTTTTTCTTTTAATTATTATTTTTGTTGGGAAACGAGGAAGTGGAAAAGACCGAACATGGACTGCGCGATCTTGGGGCTGTAAGTAGGTTAGCAGCAGGATGCAGGAGTTGGTTCAGTCTGGAATAACTGGAGTAGTAGTCTTGGTCATTTGATGCCTGTCTTCACTTTGCAGCTGTACCTGAGGATTGGTGTGGTGCTCAGCCAGGGAGGCTTTTCCTTAGTGCCTGGGAATTAATTTCCTAACGAGGTATCGGTACTAGGTGTGGGGCCGCAGCTTTGTCAAACCGTCCCGCTGCCTGAGCGACGCGGGGCGGTGCAGATGCTTGAGCTGACGGCGGTGTACTGAAGACCTCTGGACAAATTGTTCTCTTTTAGAATGGTTTGGCTTGGAAGGGGCCTTAAAGATCGTGTCTTGTGGAGGGTGAACTCTTGACAACTTTATAGAAGACACAGAAGACCATCACCCATCTTCTGGAAATAGTAACTGAGCTTTTTTGTTATTCTCCTTGAGAGTTTTACAGCTATTGCATCCTTTTAGCCCTGAATTCCTGGCAGCGTTATCTTGACAGAAGTGAGGTTAGGAAAGAGTTGATGATCTCAAAAAACCTCTACTTCTTACATGGAGTTTCCATATTGATAGTACGAAATCCCAGGAACGGGCAGGCCTCAGGACTCTTGGGCAGTGCTTGCATTTCTCACTTGTTGCACCGGAGAGGAGAAGCGTGACTGCTTTGGACTGGGCTTTTTTCTCCTTTGGATTGTGATCGTTTTTAGTGTGACCGCTCTTGAAGTAGGTGGGAAGTGGCTGAATGAATTCCCAGATACATGCAAGTGGAGATAAAACTGACTAAAGAATCGTTTGTTACTGGTTTTATGGAAACCACATAGCTCTCTAATTGCATGGAGGTACCCCGTAGAAATGCTTTTTTCCCTTAGTTTGGGAAACTAAAATTCTAACTTTACTAATAAAGTCTTGAGGGACATTAGTGAAATAGGCTATAATCTTGCCTGGTATTTCTGATCAACTGTGTGAATGTAACTAAGGCAGTGGGAAGACTTTAAATTTCTTTTAAAATAGCTACTTTTTATACAGTGTTATCAAAACATGCACATCCTTTTTTCATGGGCTTACATCCTGCTCCTGCCTACTGTGAGGTGCCACCGGTACATCTGGGGAGGGCAAGAGGGCTCAGGAGGTAGTTCGGAAGCTGGGATATTTTTAATATTCTTTTCTCTTGACTTTAAGTGTAAATGCTCTTTCAGAGGCATTGTAGAGTTGTCTGTAGTAGATTTCAGACGGCTCGTTAGCGGGCATTTCTTTGTTATGTGAGCGGATTCCGTAGGACGGCTGTGGAATATCTCAGAACGCCGCTGTCCGAAGGACCGCAGGGAGACGTCGTCGTGGGAAGAGAGGCTCCGCTGGCGGGTGGTTGAGGAGAAACGTGTGGAAGAGCCGCCACACGCGTCAGTGTCACAGTGACTTAGAGCTGAACTGTATACAAACTGGACTTTCCCTCTCGGTATTTCAATTTGCATCTCTGAGTTAATGTGTTTGGAAGCATGTCGTGCTAGCTATTTTTAGCTATTTTGGATATTTGGAAACAAATGCTGTCTGATGAAAGGAGCTGTAAATCAACAGCCTCTGGAATTCCTTTAGATTTCGCTCGCACTAAACTTTGGGCAAGTTACTCGGGCCTCTTGCCAGCGTTCTTTCATAAAGCGAAAGTGGTTCAGTTTTTTTCTGCCTTGTTGGTTCTAATGACTGTTGGGAAGGTTTGGCTTCTAACTCCTTTGAAGCTGGAAATCATTAAGTGATGCTAAGCGGTAGATTTACCAGCCTCTCAGTCTTTGTGTAGAACTGCACGGGTCACTTGGGTAACGAAGCACACCCCGTTTTTGGGCTGTGTGGTCACAGGGCAGGTAGCGATGAAGGAATGACCCCCGGCGGTGGCCTGGAGTGCCGAGTCCCGGGGAGGTGGTGGTGTGCGGTGTGAGCAGGGCTGCGCGGCCCTCGGGGGCTCTTTGGAGCGGCGCGGTGAGCATCAGAGCAGGCTCCGCTGTGCAGGTGAGAGCGCAGAGGAGTGCAAAGCTCATTTAAGAGAACAAGACAACTTCCCCCAAAGCCCACCACGAACCCTGCTTCCCCATCGCAGCTCCTTAACGGCCGCCGCTGAGCAGCTGGCTTGTCCTGCGTCGCCAGGATTTGTGCTGCTTCTCTCACAGTGCTTCCGTCCGCGCCTTTGAGCTGTCCCCAGCTTCCTTATCCATTTAAACCAGAGAGCTGTGGAATTTCACAGAACTCTCAGCCTTTATGGCGTGGCAGGGAGTTCTGTTGATTGTCGTTGAAGACAATCCGTTTCCCACTGGTGGTTTTGGGGCGTGCTGCCTTACCAGTGGGTACTTCCACTGCCGCGCTCTCTGCGGTGCGCGTGCTGGGGTCTGAGCAAGAGGAGCCGGTCCAGCACGGGAGCACCTACAAACCTTTGCTTTCCGAAGGATCACAAGTGTGCTGTTGGGCGAAGGAGAGTAGGCAAGCTTAACCTCATTGCAGGTTGTATCTCCCCAGGCTGAAAAGCAGTACCGTGCTGCTGCGTTACAGCGGCACTAACCCGCGTGTAGGTGTTGCTGTGAAGTGATGAGGCTTTCCCAAAGGTGGGCGCGCCTGTGACACCGGTAAGGCTTGGGGTGGTTCTGCTTTTCTGAAGCCGCACGTGCTTAATGATTTCGCTGTGGAACCTAGGGATGCCTCCGTCTCCGTACAGATGCTTTTGAAAAGAATTTGCTAATAGCTGGCCATTCACATTGCTGCTTCTGTGCCTGTACTGCAGGGAACCGTGGCGTTCTCTGTTCGGAGCATACTTCAAAATTCATAGCCTGAGTTAGATTGCATTTCCTCTAAAACCTATGGGTACAGGCAGTATGTTTGATCTCTCTCTGCCCTGTTTCAGGAAATCCCTGGAGTTGTGACTTCGAGGCGGATGATTTCTCCTGTTAGAGATTAGACACTTTGGTTTCGACAACATAGAAGGCTGTGCATGGTTTGACTTCAAGCCTGAACTCCTGTGTGGGTCTGCTGTGCTACATTTTTGAACTTTGTGTGTAGCTGGTTAACGTGCAGTGAGTTTAGCACAAAATTTAAAATCACTAGGTAGAAGGTAGAAGATATAAACTTACTTCAACTACGTTATTGTGCTTTATTTGAAGTCTACATGTCTCAGGAGAGTTAGGCTGAAGTCTCAGCAGTGTGTGTTCAGAGTGCAAGAAAGTAAAACCACATCACCCAAATCTGTATTTCAGGTGTGTGGAAATGCAGCAGATCCAGTTGTCCTACCACTCTTACTGGGAAATTCATTCAGTACCTATTTCAATTAAAAACAATTGGAAATACTGAAGAAAAGTGGAGATTAATTTAGCATAAAGACAAAAGGTGACAGATCTGCGAGGCTGATGTCAGTCACTTGAAATGTTGGAGAGTAAATTCTGAACTGCTTTTCAAGTGAGAACGACAATGTCACGTAGGCTTGCTTCCGTCTCTCCGGACGCCAGGGAGTCCGTTTCGGTGAGGTGTGCCTTGGCCGTGTCCTCAAGATGCAGCGCTGCTGCGAAGGCCCTGTCAGTCGGAACGAGGTGGGCGCCTGCTCCCGTTTTCATGGGTCACGCTGCGTGGGCTCGGGTTAAAGAGAGCGTTCAGGGAGCGCGGGATGCTCTGTGAGGAGTCGCCAGCCGTTCCGTCGAGCACACGTAAACTGTGCCTGGCTTTTGGGCTCAGTACGTCCAACAGCGCTGCTGGTTGTGCTGGGCCTGGGCACAAGCTGGAGTAATACTACAGGTCTTGTGGAGCCGTGGGGCGAAGTACGGTTTATCTTGACCACAAGCACAATAAACAGAAGTGTCAGAACGGTGCAGATGTTTTGAATTTCCATGGTGAAGTAGCTTCTAAGTAATAGTTACACCCTGCCAAACTTGAAGTCATTATTCAGAGCTTTTCTCCTCACCCTTTGCTTTTAAGTAGAAATACAGCAAATATCCACAGCTACAAATTGATTTCCAAAAGAGAGTTGTTTGACTTCTAAGGGGACGTGTAGACTCAAAAAGCATAGCTTTTTCTCAAGCTCTGCGTCGAGATGCTCTTGCTGTGCTCTGACTACGTCTGAGGTGCGTGGTGGCTTCTCTGGAAAACAGTTCGGCCTGTTTTCAGATCAGTGCTTAATTATTGGGCCTCGGGTTATGAGTTCAAACCTGTGCTGCGCTGTTCTACGGTCAGTTTATCGTTTGTAATGTTTAAAAGACTTTGTAGGACGAACGCTGGGGAAGAAGGAAGGCATCACATTTACAGACCTAGAACATGCACAATAAAATGATGTACGCTGTCCGTTGGAATTGGCGGCTTCAGCTTTGGGAGATATTTGGTCTCCAGTGAAGTAGTTACTGATAGGAAGATGAGAAAAGACGTCGTTCTTTCTGCCAGTGCTCTGCGTGGCGCTGTCCTGCCTTCTCTGGGCTCTGACACTGAGGGTTGCAGGCCTGTGCACATACCCAGAGTATTTGTGCTGATAATGTGCGTACGCTCTTTTTGTTGGGGTACTGTGGGAACTTCCTCGTTCGGTGTAGGGACCGCTTGCTTTTATTTTCAGTTTGGTCGTAACGCCGCCGTACAAAGGGAATACCTGGGTTTGGAGAGAGGCTTGGTTAAAGCCCAGCGCTTTCGGCTGTCGGGGAGCCCGGCGGCGTGAGCCAAGCTTCGGTCTCTGGCCCGCTCCCGCTCTGCGAATCGCCCGCCGAAGCGCCGGCAGCTCTCTTCCGGAGGCCAGTGCCTTGCCGCCCGCCAAAGGTGCTGGGGCCCCCGGACCGAGTACGTGTGGTGTTGCTGCAATTATTCTTGGAACAAGTGAAAATGACCGTTAAGTTTCCATGACAACCTGTAACTTTCTTTTGAAGTGATGTCAAGAAAACAAACGTGTTCTTGAATGAGGTACAAGTCTGACAGCTGAGGCCGGGGGCCGCGGCTGTTAACCCTGCCCTGTCACAGCCTGCTCTAAGGGGTCGCGATTCCTCAGCGCCGTGGAAGCTGGGGGTGACTGAAAGGAGTCTGTCTGCCGTGGTCGTGGCTTTGCAAAGAGCATTAGTCACCTACGGTCTTGGTCAGACTTTTCTCTGGGCTGAAAGGTTGTGTGGAAGTTTCTTTAGGGGGAAAAAAAATAAATCTTTGGCCCTCAGTTACCTTTGGTTAATAATATCTTTTAAAAATATTTTCCAGGATAGGAAGCTTGAGGAGGAATTCACACTGGATGAAAACAATTTTCTGAAGCTGGGTATATTCCAGGAACTGTAACCCAAATGTTTCTCTGTCCGTGGAGAAGATTTCACGTTTGAAATAACTTCTACTGAAGGTACGCACATCTCCTTTCCTCTTTCAGCGCGGGAATGACAGCGTGCTGCGTAACGCTGTATTACATGTTCTGGTGGCTGCTGGTGACGTTGTTCTTGGTATTTAATACCTGGAGGCATTTGAGGGGGACCTGTAGTGTCACTGGGACGGTCCTACTGGTGAGATTCAGAGCTGGTTACGGACAGCTGAGACGCTCCGTTCTGCCGTCGGTGAGTCCGCACTCTGGTGATGGTGTCTTGGTCAGGTCACTCCCTAAATCCAGGTTTAACTGGTAAGTGCTGCTCAAAACGTGACCTCTAATTTAATATACATAATTGATGGGAAGAAGATGGAACTTCTTTTTTTCTTTCTGCTGGCTATCTGTACTTCTGGGAACCGCCTGTGGCTGCTCCAAGAGGCAGCAGTATGGAAATGACATGCAGTACGCCGTGTCATTGGGGCAGCGAAGGTGAGCGGGCTGTGACTGCGCACAGGCGTTCCTAAGGGGAGAAACTGGGAGCGTCCAACAAAGCTATCAAGGAGACAGTTTAAGGCAAGCAAGAGGAACTGCCCTTTTGTGCAGCACGTGATTGCAGTGGGGATTCGCTGCTTCAGGGTTATTTGGAGATGGACTGGCTGCCTGGGAGAGCGCCGTGATCCTTCCCGGTGCCGACAGTGGAGCTGACTGACTCAGTCATTCTCCTTTCAGTAACTCAGGAAAAGCTTTCATAATGCTTAAAGCAAGGTCTTCCAGGAGGAACAGGTTATTAGTTAAAGGCATTCTTAAAGCTCCTAAGAGAGGGAGGAGACTCAAGTTTTGTTGCTGAAAAGCGCAGGTTTTAGGTGAGCTCTAAATAAAGATGCTGCTGCTGGTGGAGCTGGTTATATTCATGCTGCATGTCAGACCTGGTGGCCTGAAACTGGTGAGAATTGAGGGCAGACTCAGACTGGATAAAAGGAAGAAATGTTTTGTGCTGAGGGTGGTGGAGTGCTGTCCCAGGTTGCCCAGAGAGGCGGTGGATGCCCCATCCCTGGAAACATTCCAGGCCAGGTTGGCCGGGGCTCTGAGCAACCTGATCCGGTTGGAGATGTCCCTGCTCCTGGCAGGGGGTTGGGCTGGGTGGGCTTTAATGCTGCCTTCCCACCCAAACCCGTCTGGGATTCAGTGAAAATTGTTCTGGAAGCCGTCTAGGAAGTAGAGCAGATGCAGATGGTACCCAGGCATTCGTGGCCATCTACACCAGTGAGATATACGAGAAATTTAAAAACAGTAGTCGGAAGTGACAGCATAGCCCGATCTGGCAAACTTCGGTCAGCCCTGAGGTGCAGTGGCTCAGCACCCTCCGGTGAGGGCTCCTGCTGACGATGTGCTTGGCAGACCTGTAGGACAGTGTCAGTGGAGGGTGGGCACTGCTGCTTTCTGACAGTCACCCGGGTTAGCGACTTGTCTGAAACAGCAGTGGCTGTGGAACATTTCAGGGTCCTCTATAAACCTGTTTTTATGAACCAGTGTAACCAGGTGAGTTTTTGAGCTGAGCTGAGCTTTTGGACTCCATAACCACCAGTAAGTTGCCCAGGGTTTCTTCTTCCCCTGCAGAGCATAATTAGTGTTTCATTCTGCCTGGTTTGGAGTTGGCTGCTTGCTAACGCGGCGAGGTGTCCCCACCTGGGTTCACGGGAAGCTGTAACTGTCTGGTCACCTCCGTGATGTCAGTCGTGCCTTTCTCTGTCTCTGAGCCGCAGCCGTGTCTCAGGTCGGGTTTGGTGTGTGCTCCAGTAGAAGCTGTGCTGTGTCCCATCCTGCTCAGTCTCTTAAGAGAAGCTCATCGGACCAGCTGTGCTCGTTTGAGCTCTGCTGTCTCTTCTGAGAGAAGCTGACCGGACCGGCGCTGGAGGTGCGAACGCACGGTAGTCGAGTGATGTCATGCCTTCTGTTTACTTGCTTATTCTTTCTCTTAATAACTTTTGACATTACCTTCACCTCTTTGGCTGCTGCCCTCTGTTGATATCCTTGAACAAGATCGTTTCCACGTGGCTGTAACAAACAAGATCTGTTCTATTTGATATTAAAGTGTCATATTTCTTCAAAAGGATTGCCGTGCATCACAGAGCAGGGCGGCTTGTTTGCTTCGCCCTGGCTGCAGCGCTCGGGTTGGGCATAGCCCTCCAGAAGGAAGGGAGATGGCTCCTTCCTGGGATCATCTGAGCAAACCTGGGGGAAGAGGTTCCCAGAACGCGGGCGTGAGCGTGTGAAAGCTCAGCAGGAGGGAAACTTGCAGCGCTGGAGAGCATGGGATACATCTCAGATGAGCAAGGGGCAGATGGACAGCCTGGCTTCAGAACTGGTGGAGAGTGAGAGATTTCCTGAGGATCCAGGGGACACTGCAGCCGCTGACTGGTCCCAGAGAGCTCCTGGGTTAGACTGAACCAAGCCTGGAGGAAGGGATTTGCCAGTCAGGACATAGTGGACACGGGCAAATTGCTTATCCTCTGCTTGTCCTCCTTTCAGAAAGAGAAATTCACCCCAAGTGATGCAGTTGTTGCCCAAATACCCGCTGGTGCTGTTTACGCATCCTACAAGTAGCTCTTTTCCTGAGGTGCCCGTGATCAAGACTTGGGCACTTCTGTCTGAAGGTGCCCCCACGTCCCTGGTTGGGGTGGTGTTAACGAACTCAGCCGTCACTGTTCCGCGGTGGGTTCTCTCCCGCGATGAGTGCTTTGCTTTTGTCAGCACTGGGTTCAATCTGCCGTTCGGTTGCCTGGCCGCCTAGCATGACCTCGTTCTGCGGCTGGTTCTGGTGCCTTTGGCAGGTTTAAGCTAAATTATTTTTCTGTCACTAGTAAGTGTTGCTACCTTGCTATTCGCCTTTCTTCTGAGATCATGTATGAATGCATTGAGCAGCACTGGTTCTTTTGGGACTCTGCTTGCTACCTTTTTCTATTTTGTTGTTGTTTGTTTTTTAAATTTGCTTTTGATTTATTTCTCACATTTTAACCACCGGCTGATTTACCAAAGAAAGTGAGCTTTCCTTTCAAGTTGCTTGGAGAAGCCTTTACAAAGTACTTCTGTGGGAGTTCAGGTACAGTCAGTTGTACTGTCCTTGCCCACCTGCATGTTTTCACTGTGGATTTTTTAGTTGTGTAACAGTTTGCCTAAAAAGCTAGTTTTAGGCTTCAGGTTCCCCAGGTTAAATGAGGTGATGCTTTCCTCCCTGCGGTTAGTTGCCCAGTACTGCATTTTAAGGGTGTAGAGCTCTGGGGTGGATGCCATCCAGTCCTGGTGATCTCGCCGGTGAGTTTGAAAACCTTCCCAGATACTGCAGTTTGAGAGAATTGCCTAGACTTTTAAATTTCTTTTGCTCTGTGTAGCAAAGCTTAAAATTTTTTATGCTTATAGAGGAAATAAAGGAGATTTTCTATTAAAACTTAGCTGAAAAATGATAAAATAACTTTAAAATTAATCTCAGGAATCCATGCCTGTCAAGGCTGAGGAGACAGACTGGATGAAATGGGACCTGGGAAGAGTCTTCAGCTGTGCCATAGCTGCTGAAATTACGTTTGTCCTTGTGTTTTTGTAACAGAAAGGATGTTACAGGGGAGTCAGAAGTGTTAAAAATGCTTTCTCTTTGGAAACAAGTAGGATAATGTACTTCTCTCAGCATTTCCATGTGTTTCCACTTAGTAAGGAAGTGGAAAACATTGAATGTTTTATTCTATCAGAAGTGGGCTTAAATAAAAAAAATCAGTAAATCTTGGTGATTTCCTCCCGGTTTCCAGGAGGAGTTGCCTGTGGTGACTGCTGTCCCTCTGTGCTCACCGTTGCCGCTCATGGAGCGCTGGGAGCGTTCTGAAAGGCTGGAAAACGCTGCGGGGTTTTTGTCCGTGTGCCGTGCTGAGGAGGGCGTGGGGCAGCCTTTGCTAACGACAGAGCTGGCTGCGGTCAGCGTCCTGGGCCCAGCAATGCAAATGCAGGACTCAGAAATAGAGTAAGGAAGGAAGTGACCCCCGGCGTCAGGGGAAGCGGGAGATGCAGTGTCTGTTCTTCATGGCAGCCGAAGAAGCATGGGAAGGTGCCGTGAGTCTTGTGATTTGGAGAAATCCTGGTCTTTCAGCCAGGGAATTTTCATCACTTGTTATTTTTGCAGACTCCTGACATTTTCTAGAAAGGGTAGAGGTGCCCCTACCAAACTAATGGTACTGGGTGCAGTCTAAAAAGACACGTGCTGCTCACCCCTGATTGTTAACGAAAATAAAATCCAGGCCGCAAAGTGGAAATCCCTGGTATGTGGAAGGATGGATGAGGTGAGACACGAGGGGTGAAACAGCCGTTACAGCCCTCGGAAGGGAGAAAGGAGGCTTCTGACGTTCTGCTTGCATAGGGCACAAGACAAAAGTAGTGATTACTTTGAAACGTGTACAGTAAGAGGAAATATTTTGGTTTTTTAAATTTTATGTTTTTAAAGCTCTGCCCCAGAATCTGCGTGCAGCCAGGGATTGTTCTGCTTCTTGACTGACGCCTCTGCATGCCTTCAAAATATTAAAAAATTCCTGCAGTGTATTGTTGGCAAATAGCAGGTGTTTGAATGACAGCTTAATTCCAGGCGTATCCAATTTAGGAATGCTCTCCGTAAAGCAGTTAATCTTAAAAAATGACAGCATATAGTTACGGAAAATTTGTTTCCCTAAATCGTGATGGTTTTTCATTTCATTCGATACTCCAGAAGTAACAGGAGCAGCTTTGAGGTGTCCACCTGAAAAGTAGATGATGTTTCCAGTCTGCTGTTGATGTGGATGAGCTAAACGAAAGCGCTAAGACTGAGGCTGGGCAGACGTCTGGGAAAAGGTACTTCTGTAGCTGTGTTTGGGCCTCATCCGGATTAAAACCGGAAAGTGTCGGCGCTTTAGTGCGGTACAAGCCTTGAATATGTCCAGTTACTTCGTTTTCATAATAAAATTGAAAGGCTGTGATGTTTCACTTGTTTTGAAAAATGTATGGAGTATTTCATCTTCCTGTTCCTATGTGGAATTACCAGAGTAACAAACCTGCCTCCTCCGAGCTGTGTGGTGCGTTTCTTGCCCCCCGAAGACGAGGAGGCCGAAGGGATCCGTTACTGACTCGGGCAGGCTGAAGAGAGCGAACGCTGCTGACAAACCCCTCCTGCCCTGGCTTACGTGGGTGAGCGCTGCTGTAGGCTGGGCGTAAAGATGGCTTACAAAAAGTTTCAGCGGTTAATGCAAATACGGAACACCTTTTGCCATCTCTGTTCAGTTCTTTCTCTTGAGCTCTGTCTAGCAGCCTATGGTTTTTTTCCTCCTTTTTTTTTAATACCATCTGGAGCAAGGATGGTCCCTCTTCCGCGTGTGTCTGGAGAGCAGCTGCCTGCCTTAAAAGCTGTTCATGATCATAAATGTATTGAATCTCTCTTCTACAGAAGATATTCTGAACCTGACGTGTTTCTTGCTGTGAGTTGTAATAGGAAATTTGTCCTTTGGGATTTTTTTTTTAATGGCGTGATTTGTCAGAGCTTCCTGCTGGTGGCAGCCGTCAGTGAAATGCCGTGTTCCTTCCACGCGACAGAGCACACCTGCTTTGCAAAAAGTCTCGTTTTTGCAGCTCCGAGCGAGAACAGAAGAAAGCTAACAAATCAGAAGACTAAGTTGTGGATTTTGTTTTGACACCAAGATGATTGTCACTGGACAGCAGAGCACAGCTGAGGTGTAGGACCTTCTCCCTGCCACTGGTTTGGCAGTCTGGAGCTCGATCCTCCCCAGACCCCCCCTCTTGCTCCGGAGCTGCCTTTCCATAAGAGTTTGCTAGTACGCTGTGGTGTTGCAGTATGAAAGGAGTGGAGAACAGGGAGAGTGCTACTCGTGCGTAAAGATTGAAAATATGCCTCGATTATTTTGGGTGTCAATCGAAGCAGGATCTTAAGGGCGCTGCTCAGTAAGCGGGTTGCCCGGATAAAATCACCTGCGACTGGTATCGGCCGTGCCGCTGAGGTTGAATCAGCTCCTTGAAAATGCGCAACTTGGACCTTCTATTTCACATTTATGAAAAACCTGAATTAAAAGCTAAGTGTGCACAACAGTGATTCCTTGATGTGATTTGGAGACAATCGGGAAGTGTTAAAGGCCAGTGCCACCGATTGCTCCACAGCCGATTAGAGCGCTTGGGACAATTAAGGCTTCAAGGCCTGAATGACACGTCTGGCTGACTGGGAGGCAGAATGCTCCATGGCCTTCTGTCAGCTCCTTCCACGTCGCTCTGATCTGTGCTTCCATGAAGATGTCCAAGTCCCCGGAACGCGTGGTCCGTACAAACCCAGCTGGGCTCCGCGGCTCCTGCTGGACAGGGAGATCTCCGGCTTCTCCTGCTAGGCGTGAGCAGTGGGGGGTGTTTCTCGCTGCCTCTTCCGCCGCTGAAGAAAACTTGCAGACCGGACCAATGTCATTATAGCAGTTACGATGAGAACATGTATTTCTCCCCAAATAAAAGAGCTAGAAGCAGCGTTAGAAGAAAAACAGCAGGAGTTATCTTGAGCCGCAAGAATGTGACCCTTGCCCCGACGTGTTTATCCTCGCGTTCTCCTCTTCTGGTTTAGCTCTTTCACTTGTCTGAGGCAGGGAAGCGAAACGAGGCCGTGTGGCGGGGATTGTGCTGAATGTCTGCGTGGCTGTAAGCGGCCCCTTGGTGTCTCCAGCGAACTCTGCCTGGGCTGCAAATAAAGCCGGGCCGGCGGTGGGGGACAGCGGCTTGGTGAAGAAATACCCACTCATGGGAAGCTTACTTTGAGACGCTCACAGCTGTTAATCCGGCCAGCGTGCTTGTGCAGCTCAGGACTTCCCCGGCTCTGCAGACTTGGAAACTGAAACACGGGAGAGTGCGCGAACCGTGGCGGATTACAGGAATGGGCTTTTTGTGGTGTGAGACTGCGTGGAAGAGTGGCTGCTGAATAGTTGAGTATGGCTCGTAAAATGAGAAAATTAAAATGCTTTTTGAATTATAACTGTTTAGTTATGGTCCTGAAAGCACTTATGTTTCTATTCTCTTCCTTGAGCTTATCCAAGAAACTCCAACAAATGCTCCTTTTTGTTTGCACCCTTTTTGTTTTAAATAAGTTTTCCAAAGATACTGAGTATTTCGGTGTGGGGAGCAGATTAAAACAAAAAATGAGATTTAACTCTAACTTCTTATGTGTAGAAAAAACTGTGTTATAGCTTTCCAGTTTCATGTTTCCAAGAAGCCATCTTACAGAGCAACTTTCTTTTAATTCATCTGCTGTGCACAACTTGAAGGTTTTAACTTCTCCTGCTCCGTAGCTTGTACCATCCCCGTGTGCTGCTTAAACAATTCTGACGTAAAGCAGTGGTTGTCGCGTACGCAGTGCAATCACTGTAGATAGGCAGAATTATTTGTGTACTGCGCTGTAGCCTGTGGCCACACAGTTTTCAGCTTTACTCCCTCCTGCTTCTCAGAGACGATCGGTTTTTCAGAGTTGACCGGCGTTGCTTGAACGGTTTGTGTTCCATTCCAGGTCCGTGCCAGGTCTGCGAGACGAGTGGAGACGGTGAGCGTCAGGCAGCGTTTGATAGCTCAGCAGGGTGGGGGGAGGGTGACAGGCAGCGGATTCCAACCAGCTGGTTTGAACAGGACTTTTCCAACCAGTCTGAAACTTCAGTATGGTCAGAGAACGCTCTTGGTTGCAAGCCCAGATGGGTGTAAAAAGATCAGGGGTATTCATAGAGGTGTTCACTGATAGTTATCAAACGTGAGATTTCGGGTGTGGCTCAGGATGATCTGTGAAGAAAGGGTGACAGAAGGTCGAGGCACCTTACCAGGAAGGGTCACTCTTCCCGTGCTTCCCAGCGTCCAGGTCCTGCGCTCCTGGGAAGGCTGGTCTCGTTGGAGACTGCCGTGCTGTATTGCTCCCGGTGTTGCTAAGGCCTCTCCACGCTGTTTCAGGCCTTCTTTGAGGCAGTGCGCTGCTTTTTCGGAGAAGATCCAAGAAATGAAGAAATCCCCACCGAAGCAGTTTCTGTATTTCAAGCAAATCAGAAAAGCCTCTTCATTTACGGACGGGGAGATTGTCCTCAGCCAGAAGCTGCTGCTGGAAGCTGAGGCTTTGGGCTCTGCTTGGCTTCTTGCCCGCGGGGTTAACGAGCACTTTGCTCTCCTCCTCAGCCCTGTACTGATGGTAGGAAAGCCAAGAGCATCCGCTGTGCCTGGAGACCTAGGCCTCCCGTTCCGGAGCGGGCTGATGCAAGGTGGTGGCAGTTTCGAAGTCGGGGAAGCAGGCACTTTGCAGAGGGGTGGCTGGGGAGCTCTGGCAGCGCTTGAAGAGGCTTTCAGCACTGAAGGCATGTTCTTGAAGCAGTAGCAAAGGTTGAATCAAAAGCCCACCCCAAACTTTTGTGTAGTGACAGCTTGGTGGGGAGGGAGAGTGGGCGTTCCGCATTTGACGAGCTTTTCCCTCTTTACCTCAGAATGGGAAGCTCTTTCCAAATGAGAGCTACTGTGCTGCTGTGAGCGTCAGCATAGGCCGTTTCGTCATCTGGACCTGAGGACAAGCAGTTTGCTGAAATGTAACGACTTGAAGGGTTTTCTTCCTATTAAAGATTCTTAGAAGAACCAATTCCTGTGTTCCGTCCCGTTAGCACTCCAGGTTAGGCGGCTGCTTCTGACGCTCCACGTTTGGCCTTGTTACTTATTGCCACACCCCTGAAACTCCTAGCGCGTTGGAGTCTTGTTGTGTTACGCTCTAACGCTTTTCTGGACATAGAATAAATAACCTTAAATACTGGGACGGCTGAGTGGACGGTGGTGGTACCTGTTGTGTGACCGTAATGAGTTGGTATGTGTTTGTACAGCAGACCTTCATAGACCTTACAGAACTGTTTCCCCGTACCCCTTTCTGGTGTCTTAGTGTTCAGCCTCTATCTCCGGACTTCTCTGGCTTTTGCAGAAAGCGTCGCTCAAGACCTGAAGCCCAGGTCTTCTTCACTTAGAGATGAAGGTCAAATAATTCAGCAGTTGCAGCCAAAGAATGGGAGAAGGAGGATGATGTGCTGGTGACAGAGATTCAGAATCTGTTGCTGATGGAGCAGTTATTCTGTTCCTGGTTTGCCAACTGTTCCTTGTGCCAGGAAGGTGTATGGGAGGTTGGTGATTGCCAGGGAAAGGAAGCAGGAGACATCACACAGCTGTGGACAGGCTGTATTGCTGTTCTGGTCAGAGACGTCAATAATGGATCTCGTTAAAATCTGCTAGAGGGGTGCGGCAGGCTGTCCTTTGAGCGGGGACCTAATGATAGGCTCATAATTTTTAAGTCCTCTTAGCAGACTTTCCTGCTGCTTAGTTGTTTTGTGTCTGGGTAACAAACTGTCCATGAGCTGGCACTGTCTCCGTAAGGCCAGGAGTCAGAGCCGTGGAGAAGTGTGTGTTCTCTGAGAGGAGAGGCATTCCTCAGGTTTGGCGCAGATGCGCGCGTTAAACTGAGCACACCTGGCTAAACTGGGCAGAGCACCAGCGCGCACTGGAAGGTACTGCAGGAGCCTGGGGAAAACCTCAAATTCCTGCTGGTGCAGGGACGCTGCGTGTGCGTACCTCCTCTGCAGGGTCCCCTCCTCTTCGCTGCGGTGCAGATGTCTGGCTTGGACGTGGTGACTTGTTGGATGTTGACCACGGTCATGGTATTCTTCTTGTGGGTAGGTTTTTGGGGATACCGAGGCCATTGAGAACTGAGCCCTCCTCAGGAAGGAGGAAGGAGTGAAGGCAGAAAGAGCTCATGCTAAAGGATGTAAAGAGCAAGCTGAGCGCTCTGAGAAGATTCGGCAGTTCTGCAAGAGGAAGCAGTGCAGACCACAACATTATCCGGCGTAGCGAGGGTGTTCCCTCTCCTGCTCTGAGCAGCGAGTGGTGCCGTGGCCGTGGGGAAGGGACGCAGGCTCTGGACAGGGCCTCTGCTTCTGTCCTCACTCAGTTACGACCGCAGGCCGGCGGCTGTGGTAGCGGCCCAGTTGCAGGGAGCAGAGCGTGCTCAGTTTCCCAGTCTCTGGTTGCCTTCCCTACGCGACTCCAACGCTGCCGTTCCCGAACCAGCCTTTGCAGCAAGGAGTAAAACGTGCCTTCCCGCTTCAGAGCCCTGGCGTTCACGCCGGCCGAAAAGGCCTGCGAGAGCCCCGCGCTGCTGGATGGTGGGGAAATGGCATCAACTGCCCCCGCAGAGCCTAAAGCTGCAGAGCAGAACCCCGCTTAGTGCTGAACCGCCGGAGGCGCTTGGAGCTGGCAGTCCGCATCCGCTTCCTTGTGC
>WHYT01015972.1:37900-59170 GCA_009806455.1 Tetrax tetrax
ATTGTGGTGTGCAGGTGGGGTACTCTCTCATATTCTTCTTTCTTCATCTGCCTCTTTGCTGCACAGTTACCTTGTGTTCCTCACCTTCGTTATTAATTTCTCGTGTTTCGTATTTCAGTGTTTAGAAGTGCTTCAAGGTTCAATAGGTGTCTTAAAGACAACATAAACAGGAAACAGCGTTGGATCTTTGTCAGCCATGTATCACAAGAAGAAACTGTATTTGTTGTTTATTGGGCGCATAATGCTCAGCAACTCTTCAGCTGTTTTCGCGCTCTCAGCCCATTTCCTGTTATTCGGTAGGTGTGTTTTCTTGTCAGCATTTTGGAAGAAAGTGAAGCGCACTTTTTGAGTCCTAGAAGGAAGATGGGTTTCTATCCTGATGCCAGAAGGAAGGGCTTGCTCGTTCCGGGCTGCAGGCTGTACCGGGCGGTGCCATCGTTTGGGTGGGTGGGTTGCTCTGGTTCCTGTCTCCTGCGGTAGGTCCTGGTAGACGAGCTGCCCTTTGGTGGTCGGTGCTGCTGAAGTTTTCCACAGTAGCTCAAGTTCTTTCTGGGGAGATCCCGTTTCGTATGAGTGCTTCTCTTCAAGCTCTCCACAGCTTGGAGAGGACGAACGCCTCGTTAGTCACGATGGCTTACCTGGAGTGAAGCCGATCAGAGAAGATTGGTTAGCTAGTCATTGCAGAATGGGACAGTTACTCTTCTAGATTATCAGTGTTTTTTAAAGTAATCATGAACATTTTTATTATGTTCTAGACATGCTAGTTTGTTTCTTGATACAGCTCAACCTGGCGCATTCATGGGGTGTAACCATCATGCGGAACTCTGTCCTGTGGTTTTTCAGTGTATTTTAATGTGCTTCCTTAGTTACGTTGTATGTTGTAGCAGACTGCATGTGCTTCTCCCAAAACTGCTCATTCTGAAATCAGCACGTGTGGTGTATGCGTGCGTGTGCGTACGTGTCCTGCTGCTTCCACAGCTGGGATGGCTGGGTTTCGGCAGCGGCTGCCCTCCTCCGCGCTGCTGGTGCTGCCCGGTGTGGGTAACGGTGTGCCCCCACCATCGCCTGCGAGCATCCTGGTGTTGGGTGTTTGTGTGGGAAGTTCTTCCGGACCATCCAGGTCTGCAAAGTCTCAATGAACTGGCAAGGGATGTGAAGAATGAGGAGAAGGCTTCTACAGGTGTGTTGGCCAGAAAAGGGAGATCAGAGAACATCCCCAGCTGCTCCCCCAGTAAATAAGACAGGAAAACTGATGACAGCTGACCTGGAGAACGCCAGAGGCACCGGAGTTCGGACCCTACGAACAGCGTTACAGCAGCGTGTCGTGTCTCGTGGCCTCCCAGGACATCCGGCTCCTCCACGTCGGGACTGGTTCTGCTGGTCCTGCCGCGGCGTGCGCGTCTCTGAGTCCTTCCGTGTGTGGTACCGCTCCACTGTCAGGCTTGCGGAGATGTTATGTGGATTACCAAAGCTCCCCTCGTGGCCAGGAGATGCTTTGGCCTCGCTGTCTCTTGGTTTCAGTATGCCATGAGCAATCATTTCCAAATCTCACTGCGTTTTACTGAGCAGCCTGCGAGATGGCGGTAGCTGAAAGCTTTTGCGCTGGGCGTTGTATCTGTGCCTCCCAGAAGCCTGGCTGCGCCGGCGAGGGCCAGGAGGAGCCAAACTCTCAGCAGTTCTCCTCAGCCTTGGTTTTGGGAAGGCTGGGAACGGGATCTGCCTGCTGTGTGCTGAGGCAAGAGCCGGCTTCCTTTCCTGAGGACAGCTTATCAGCGTGGCTCCTACAGATTAGACAGCTTTTCCTGTAGATTTATATAAAAAGCTTTGAAAAACAGTAGACTTTACAGATTTGTAATGGGTTTGAATGTGAAAACTGAGATTTACGTGTGTATCCCACGTGTATGTATGCAATCTGTATGTATTTGGGTTAAGTGTGCACCCAGACATTCTTCCCTTCAGGCCTTTAATGCCACTCTTCCCTCGCTGAGCTCGTAACTGAGCACAGTTAGTTAAAAATATCTGAAGAACAGTTTGTGAGGAGCGCGCTGTACAGCCCCACAGCCTTGCTGTCCCAGCCGTGTCACGCAGGCTGGAGTTCAGATGGCTGTTCCGGACGCAGGTGTTCCGTTACGGGAGTGCGTTTGCAGTAACTGAATGGGTGGGTGCAGAGGCTCTCGCTCAGTGCTGTAATGCCAAAACTTAGCTTTAAAAAAAAAAACCAACAATATACTGTTGGTTTAAACAGCTCAGATTAGAAACTGCTTTTCTCTCTGCCATATTTTGTGCCACTCTGGGAGGGAACTTGTTCCTGAAAGACTGGGATCAACCTGAAGGAACCAGTCGGGCCGTTCGGAAGATTGCTGGGAGATGGCAGTGGACGGGCCGTGGGGGAGATCTGCGTTGTGGATGACTCGCACCCCCTTTCCTCCCAGGACCTGAGCTGGGGCCCACCGCGAATGAAGCCCATCGCCTGGATGTTCATGGGTAGCCGTACAAGAAACGTGGTGCTGTAGCCTTGACTAGAAGTGGGTGACACCCGAAGTTTCAGATGAGTTTTGTAGGTGTAAAGTGGCCTTTTAGATGTGATGCCTGGTCAGGGTCTCACCCAATATCCTGGGTAACGGAGGTATTAACAATGGCTTTAATTTCATCAGGTAATCCTTTCCTTTAGAGATCCTGAGACACATCCATGGACAAGTGAGGTATCCTTGAACTGTGACGGCGCAGAAAATGCATTGCAGTAACTGAATTGGTAAAAATAAATATAACAACTAGTGGTTTTTAATGTGTCTTATTTAGTAGTTCCTGTAAGCCCTTCAGTTGGAGGGTCAGTGTGAAAGTTATGCTGCAAGGGACCCAGGTATTTAATCATGTAATTAAAAAATTGGATCTTCACGTAGCTTTTTACGTTGCCCTGCTCTGGTACCTGGAAAGCAGTGCCCCCCTTCTGCAGCAGACCGTCCCGGAGGAAGAAGGTGTTGTGACCTGTTTGGTTTTGAGGATAATTTCAGCATTCTGTCCTGGATGTGGTTATGCAAGCAGTGGAACTGGCGGAAGATCAGGCGTGGTAACATTTCTGGGTGCTGGAGAGAGCAAAATGAACGGTTGGAGCAAGCGTTCCCGCTGCTGCGGAAATGGTTCTGCGGGTTAGGGTAAAAACGGCGCCGTGATCCTGCTGGATAAAATCACGTTGTACAGAAATAACCCCGGGGCGTGGCACAGTGGCATCCCTCACCCAGTTCTCTTCATTTCGTAAAATGTGTTTTGGCTTAGTGATATTGCGCAGCGCGTTTCTCTAGCTTGAGCTCTGTTTATCCCCTCTGTCAGTGGGGACGATGGTTATTCTCTTATTTTCTGTCATGATTGTTTATTTCTTGAAACCCTCTGTGATCCCCGTAGCCTCCAGCGCGGTGCCGTCTCACACCCGATCCCCCGCGTGGCGTCCGGACCCGGGGGCCGCCCGCTCCTCCTGCCCGGGCTCCTTCCTTCAGGACCTGGCTTTTCTCTTTTCCGTGCAGCAGAGCCGTGGGGTTTGAGTGGGGGCGAGCCGGCGTCTGGGGAGGAGTTCAGTGCGACACGCTGAACAGAGCCAGGCGCGCAGGGCTGCACTCGGGTTCTCGGGCAGTTTCGTGGCCTAGCTGCCCCTTCGGAAGTGCGGGAACGGGGGTTACCTTGTCCTCTCGGAAGGTACTGGAGTGTTCCAGGGAAGAATGGAGATCACTCCTTACTTGCTTCCTGTAGGGAACAGAAAAAGAGATGACAATAAAAAAATGAAATGAAAATCAGTAATTTAAATTGTGCCAAACTAATCCGAGCTCTTCCTTTGGCAGCTGATACCCTAAAGAAAAGAAATTCAGTGAATCTTGTTTCTTTTGGAGGTACGACAGCCAGAACAGGACTGTGAGAGGTTACGGCTGGCTGGGGAATCGGGGTGGATTGGCCACGTTGTGGTGGGATGCAGAGAACTGTTGCAAAATGTTTATATTTGGTTGGGATGATAACACGGTGTCCATGTGAAGCTTCCTGTGGAGGAAGGTGATGGTGAGGAGGGTTTCCTTTCAGCAAGTGTCCACGAAGCCTTGCGATGCAGAGCGCGTATGAAAAGAGAACCATCCCTTCAGTTTCTGTTTCTAGCTGGGATTTAGAGTGTCCCTTTGCCATTCCTGTGACTGCTAAACACCTGGTAAGTCCCCGCCCCAGGCGCAGTGAAACGTGCAGGCCCTGGTTGGGAGGTGAGGGTGCGGAGGTCGTTCGGTATCTCTGGTTTAGAGTGGGCAAGGATAGAGTTTGGACATTATTTTACAGACCAAATTCTAGCTGCCCAGCCGTACAGCCTTTGGGTAATACAAGCCACTGGTTCTAAGCCATGTTTGTCCCCCAGTAAGTCAGAGTTCGGAATTTTGGAATTTCCTCCTGACGGCAGAGCCCAGGGATGCTCCCTGTGCGTTCCTGACGGCGCGTGCTCGGCCCCTCCCGGAGAGGCTCGTGGTCCCGCTGGCACCCAGCTCCGGAGCTGCAGGTCTCACGGCTGCACACACATGGTTTTAGATGTGTAAAACCAAAATACACTCTCTGCCCCACGAGAGACCGCTCAGTTTCACACTTCTGCGATGCCTGTGAGGTTAATGGCGTATCCCAGTGTCCGTAAGGGTTGTGTGTGTCCGCGCTGCGGCCCTGGGGTTGCCGACGTTGTTATCGCTCGCAGTGCCCAGTACTTTGATGCGGTTTTTTAATACCTTCCAGTTGTGATGTGTCTCTGTTTATCTCCTGCTGTTGTGTCTATACTGGAGGCCTTTCTTCCACTTACATAAATCATTGGTTATTGCAGTTCTGGCTGATGAGTGTGACTCTGAAATAAAATAGTACAAAAAACCCCAAACCCTTGACTGCAGCGGCAGCGTGGTTCCCGAGCTGTGCGCAGCCCTGACTCTAACCCGGCAGAGCATTTCTGTGTGATCACACTCTGCTTTTAGTTCAAACTGCCTGCAGCTGCAGGTGGTTCAGCCGTGTGTTGTGTCCATTGATGTCGTACGGCTGTAATCCCAGTCGTGTTTGTTTTCTGGGGCGAAAAGGTAATGATTTTGTTCACAGAATTCAGCTGATTACAAGCTGGCTGGCAGTTACGGTAACGTGTTCTGCTCAGGTTGTGTAAAGGAGGAATAAACCGCAAAGGTGGAAGATTAACTCGTGTTCTTCTGTGTTGCAGCTAGTTGTGTCCCATCAACATGTTCTGGAAGTTTGATTTGAACACAACATCGCATGTGGACAAGCTGCTGGATAAAGAAGATGTGACACTTCACGAGCTGATGGATGAAGATGACATCTTACAGGAGTGCAAGGCGCAGAACCGCAAGCTGCTGGACTTCCTCTGCCAGCAGCACTGCATGGAGGAGCTGGTCAACCTCATCACGCATGAGCCCCCCGTGGATATGGACGAGAAGGTCCGCTTCAAGTAGGTATTTGTTTTCTGGCCTACGCGGAGAAAGCGCAGTGAGGGGTCTTGGTGCTGGAAGTGCTCTGGTGCGAGGCGGATGCAGCCCTTTCAGCGTCAGGGAAGGGGCTGAGTACTGCGAGTGAAGTGTTTCAGGGGTTTGTTATTTGCAGTGAATTTTCAGAAGCTTGTTTCTTTATTTTTAATGGTTTAACGTTGAGTTTGTCTAAAAAAAAAAAAAAAATTATTGCTCTTTGTTCAAAACTTTGCGTGCAAAATATTTTTCCCGCACGGTGGGGAGCTGTTCAGCTGTGGCTGGTTCTCACAGCAAGCTGTATTTATACATTTTAAACTGAATGTATACTTGAAACTATTTACGTGTTGAGCTTGGGAAGTTTGTTTTTCTTTGCTAAGTTTATGTAAGAATAAAAGGCTGCTCTGTGTACAAATAAAGAAATAAAGAGTGAGTTTGCTGTGGGAGCGGATCGGTGCTGGTTATTGCTGCGAGCCGGCGCAGACCTGGCTGGGCTTGTCGCGGGGCGAGCAGGTTGATCGGCTGGGGCCAGGTCACTGCTGCCGCGGGAGCGGGTGCCAGGAAATACTCTGTGTGATAGCTTGGGATGATGTACGGCTGCTTTTGCAGGGCTTCTGCTGTAGAAGGTGAATTACCAGGGGTAACCAGGAGTCTTAGTTTCATCCTCTTGTCCCACAAGTGCAGATTTTGTACAGGGGCTCCTAAACCAGGGAGTGGCACAGAAGTCGCTGACTCTTTGCCTTTCCTGTGTTACACCAGGCTGAGTGGCACTGCGGGGCTCCGTGCCTGCGACAGCCCGCGTCCAGCCGACCTAGGCCGGCTCAGCCCCCAGACGCCTGCTTGGAGACGGCGACGCTTTCCGTAGTGCCGAGAGTTCGCGAGCAGAGGTGTTGGGCGGTGCAAGACTTGCGGTCGCGTGCTGGAGTCTGGGCGTATTTCGCTGGAGGAGAGGGTGGGGGGTTCCAGCACCGTGCCGTACGTTCTCTGTGTCACCGTAGAATAAAATACAGCCTGGTTAACCGTAGTGGCAAAGTCCTGTTCTTTTTGAGATATTTAGAAGAGATTTATGTCTGATCCTGCGGGCTGAGGGGTGGAAGTGGAAACCTTTTCCTATTGTAACCAGTAAGAGTAAGGAAAGTGGTGACAAACAAAAATTTCTCAAGAAGGAAAGTCCTTGATGCAAACCAAACGAGGAGGGAAACTCGCTATGAGAGCGTTTCCTCACAGGCGCCCTTGCGCGTCACGTGCGGGATCACGCGCCTTCTCATCAGCCTTTGAAGGCAGCGCGCGGTGTAGGCGGCTCGAGGCAGGTGCTGGCGTGAGAGGCCGGTCTCCAGCGCCGCAGCCCCCCGTGCTGGCAAGGGGGGAGAAAGCCTTGTGCTGGGACGGCCTTCGGGCAGCGCTCTCGTTCACCGTCCCTTCATCGGCTGGTGGCATTGTATCTTCCTCCTCTCCTGGGAGCGGCCGGTAAGGAGCCTGCTGGAAACGCTGGTGCGTGGTGGGAAGTGTGGTTGTGCACCGCGGACAGCCGAGAGAGTCTGATGGCTGCGAGAGTGTGGAGTGACCGCCAGGACACGCAGAGCTGACCTTCATGAAGTATTTTTTGGAAATGTTTCCAGTATTGTACGTAGACCAGGCAGAGAAGCATTTCCAAAGCGTGGTGAGGTGCTGGAGAGGGGAAGGAGGATTTAAGCTTATTGGGGGAAGCTTTTGGGATAAGTAAAGGCTGAGACTCTGTCTAAATCCAAATGGAGTCCCATTTTTGGCTCTTGAGAGAAGATAATGGAAGTTTTCAAACTGGAACAGGGGAGAAACAGGACAGGTTTGTGAGGAGATGCACCTCGGAATGATGTGTGCTGTGGAGATGGAATCATAAGAGTGCTTTGTTCTTGAAACCTCGGCAGGACGAAGTTCACAAAGTTCAGAGGGGAAAATGCGGAGAGGAAAGCGCGACGGTAAATCCCCATCTAGGCCTAGCGCGCAAGGCCAGGCAGCCAGCTGAAGTGTATGAACTGTTTGTAATGTCCAGTTAGAGTGAGCTGGTTGACATCCTAGGGTGCCTCCGAAACCCGCTGAGGGCATGCGGAGATGGGAGTGCTTACGGGACAGGCAGAGCCGGCTCCGCTCGCGTGGGTGGGCTGGGGGCAGCCGCAGCGCGGAGACCTTCCGGGGTGGGGTGCCGTGCCGTGGGAAGGGGGTGTCGGATCTGGCTGCGAAGCTCGGCGGCTGCGAACGCTGCAGGAGCAGAGTGGGCTGTAACGAGAGGTTGGGTTCATCCTGCTGTGACAGGAGATACCTCCCAGGGAGGCGGGGGGTGTGAGTTTTTAGGAGTGGGGAATGCTTTTTGCATGGAGCAGTGAGCCAGAAAACGGAGAAATCGCTCTTCCTATACCCGGGGGGCTCTGAGAAACGTAGCTGTAATAGGAGCCGTAACGTGCTCAGACTTAACGTCCTCTTAGGAGCAAAAAAGACATAAACAGCATTATTACGGGCTTGGGGGGTGTTTTTGTAACTTTTAGGAGTGGAAGTACATCATATGGGAAGGCTGGTTAGGAGGTGAGTGGTCCTGCGGGAGGTGGGAAGCCCACAGCCGGCCTGGAAGCGTTTCAGTGGCTCACGGTGAGCGCAGAGCTTGTATTACGGGCTTTCTTTAACAGTCCTGACGTAGAAAACCCGCCTGGTTGGAAACAAATAATGCATTCCAGGTGAAAGTACGTCCTCACGGAAGGGAGTAGTGTCTGGGGGTAGTTGCTCTGTGAGACTGAAGGAAGGATTTAGGGGAGCAGTTCGCTAAAGGCAGAACCACTGGTGCTCCAGACCCAGCAAAACAAGGAAGCCTCTCTGAGAACGTGCAGGGTTCCGGGTGTAAAAAGGAGGATGGAACCGTAGCAGAAAATGGAATCAAACTGGTTGGTGCTTGCTTCAGAGACTTCTCGGGAGATTCCGGTGGCATCTTTCTGAACAGGGGCGCAGTCTGAGGAGCTGCCTTAAGCTGGAGCATCTGTGGAACAAGACCAGTAGAATTGTTAGGGCTGGCTGGTACTCACCTGAGTGATTTAAAGGAATTCAGATACGAAATTGCTCACCTGGCCAACCTTAAAACCAGTGGACTGGGAGTGGCAAACAGGACACCAGTTCTGTGAGCATTGTGCGCGTTGGAAAATCTCTGCTGTAGCGTTACGATTGGTTGACACCTCTCAACGCTGACTCTCGGCCGGCGCACGCCCTGCTTCTGTAGAGGTGACGCCTCCGTTTGGGACCTGGGTTTGCTGGAGTCGCAGGAACACGTGGACAACGGCGATACGCCTGGCAGGGCGTACGTACGGACCTGGAAAGACGAGGTCCCTTCTCAGAGACTGCTGAAAACAGGCTGTCCTGGGATAACAGAGGGGTTCTGTCGTCAGTCCAAAGTTTAGGGAGAAGAAATACAGAGGGGAAAATGCCCATTCCAGCTTTCTGGTGTCGCGCTGCTGAGTCCTGTGCTGTTCGATGTATTCACCTGGGAAATTAGAGGAGGGAATGAATTTTTGTGAGTGTGGGAAACTGATAATGCAGAATTGCTCAGGTTAGTTAAAAGGTAGAACGATCTGGTGTTGCATGGCAGCGGTAGTAAAGCAGATACGGTCAGTGTGTAGGGACCGACGGCCCAAGTGAGCCTGCGCGTTGACGGGCTTCACATTGGCTTTGACATCGTGGGGAAGGCTCCGGAGTCCCGGGCAGGGTGCTGGAAATACTCAGTGCGGGGCAGGCGCTCTGTGCAGAGCAGTTCAGGGTGTGTGCTGGAAAAGTTGTCGTGCTGCAGCGCTTGTCTGCAGCCTCTGGGTGCTGCCAGGGCAAGAAGCGTCTTCCTCGTTAAGAACCAAATGGAGCTGTGATGAGTAAAGTAAGGCTTAAACTGCAATGAGTAAAGTAAGGCTTAAACTGAAAGTAAGGCTTAAACTGTAATGAGTAAAGTAAGGCTTAAACTGCAATGAGTAAAGTAAGGCTTAAACTGTAATGAGTAAAGTAAGGCTTAAACGGAGACAGCTGAGGTCTGGAATCTCTTCCAAAGTAAAAACTCCATTAAATGAACGTAGGAAAATGAAACCTGTAACCGTCGTTAGAGTGAAGACTGGCACAGAGGGATGCACTTGAAAGCACGATATCGGGAAGGAAGCTCCAGCTTGAGCTGTGAACTGGGAAGAGCCGAGGGCCAGCAGAACGTCCTGCCATCGAGCCGCGTGTCCAGCACTGGGATGGAAGCCACGTGTCCCTGACTCCCGGGTGCAGCTGAGGGAAACCCATGGGAAGAACACTCAGCTGAAGAGAGAGCTGCGTGGAAGAGGTGCAGACGCCAGGAGCAGCCACGCCGGATGAAATGGGATCTTCCCTTCCTGATGGCTGGGCCGCGGCAGCGGTCCTGGCGGTGGCTTTGTCCATGGCACGCTCAGACGTGCTGTCCTTGAGACACGGCGTGCTGTGAATGCGCAGAGTGAGACGGCGTTTTTCCTGTCTGCTCCCTTGGTGTGATTTCCAGCACCTTGTGCCTGGCCACTCCGAGAACTGAGCTGGAATTGCCAGGGACCCACAGTAATTCTGCTGGAAAGCGAGTGCGCGATTAAAGAGTGAACGCGCATTTGCAGCAAGGGTATTCTGTAGGTTTTCAGTTGTTAATTTAGTTGGCTGTTATTAAAATACGTAGTAAACTTTAATTTTGCTTTTGGAAAAAAAAAGATAACCGACTCTGCCCATGGAGAACAGAGAGGAAGGCTCCAGCTGTGAAGGATGGCTTTTGTCTTTATTCCGTATCCCCTGCTGAGAAGCCAGAGCTGCTGGAGGAAGCGTGGGTAAGCAGGGGCACGCGGCCGGAGCTCGGCGCCGAGCCGCCCGGCCGAGGCTGTGGACAGTCAGCGGGGCAAGGCAGATCGGGGCTTGGCAATGAGCTCCGCTGCCTTCGGAGCGCAGGAGCGCGGACAGCACTGGAGCTGCGGGGACAGCGTGGCAGTTCGGTGCCAGCTTGCGTTTCGAGTGCCGATGAACTGCTGTTTCTGATCGCTGTAACCTCGGTGCCGGGGAAGAGGTCTTTTCCGGAGGAGTTCTCAAGCCCCGTTCCTAGATGGAGCGTAGCTGGAATAGGGAGTTGTGGCACGAATCCAGCAGTGACAACAGCGCGTTGTTACCTCCTCTGATCGTGGCTCTGGCCCGTTTCGGAGAGTGCCGCCTGGAAGAGCAGGAAACAAGGTCGGGGGGAAAAAAAGGATTTCATTAGCTGTTAAATATAACTTCATATTCTGATGTAAGCGAGCAAAATTCTCTAGACCAAGCCCAGTAATATTTCTGAAAAACAAGTTAGTGGTACAGAAGATTGTAGACGTTACCAAAAAATTGAACTCAAAGGTTGGGTGAGAATGGCTTGCTCTTGTACATAGCGCATGCTCGTGTGTTAGGAGTTTTATGTTAGATCTAGTGTTCTGTCTCTGAATTCTGGTCCTTGTGATTTGGAAAAAAAAAAAAAAAAAAAAGGTAATTTTTAATTCAGCTCCAGTAGTGGAAAGGATAAATTTTCAGAAATATTACAGAAACCTGCTAAAATATGCGTTCTTTAAATCGGCCTTCAATTTGGGGGTTAGTTTTAGTTGTGCAAATGGATTATGTTAAAAGATTTTAAGAGATTTTAAGTGTTTTGAAACTGATTAAGCATCGCTTTTAAAAATCAGAACTAGATGCACTTTGAAGGTGGCTGAGATGCCTAATTCAGTGGTAGAAAACCCCACCACCACACGATGTGCTGCAGGAAACAGCGTTTCCTTAAAATGTGCCGTTCTTGCAGATGACCCTTGTTTCTGGCGTGGTGGTTTCTGCCCTGTCTCCAGGAAGGGCGATCCTCCTGCCCTTCGTAACTGCTGTAAGGGAAGATTTCCCTGAGAGTTTTCATTTCACCTTTAGTTGCTCTGGTTCTGTCCTTCCAGATACCCAAACACCGCCTGTGAACTGCTGACCTCCGATGTGCCGCAGATCAACGACAAGCTGGGAGGGGATGAAACTCTGCTGAATATCCTCTACGACTTCTTGGATCACGAGCCTCCTCTGAACCCTTTGCTTGCCAGTTTCTTCAGTAAGACTATTGGGAATCTCATTGCAAGAAAAACAGAACAGGTAGTGATTAGATTTGTCCTGCTCTGTAAGCACAAACTCACGAATGTTTGCGTTGTATGGCAGTGTCGTTGCTACCCTCGTCATCTCTTTGTGTTCTTAGAGCTGAAAAATAGCCCACTGTGCTCAGCGTTGAGGTTGGGATGGAAGTGTAGGCTCTGAAAAGTTCTTCAGGCGTCCTCAGCTGGGGGAGGTGCTGGCTCGTTGAGACACCTTTGCGTGGTTCTGGTTCCAGATCTGCAGTGGCTGGGCTACGCCTGTGCCACTGCGACAGCTTTATTTTCGTGCTACGGCACATCAGTGCGTCCCTTGATCATTGCCCAGAACCATCTTGTTCCAGAAACAGCGCCTCGGCCCCGCGCCTCTACGGCGGGTGCTGGGAACACGAGCCGAGCAGTGGGTTAGGAATACAGCGCTCCAATTCGGAATTGGTTTTGAATGAAGGCTGCAGAGAGCCTGAGTGGAACGGAAAATTCTCCCTCTTCACCAGCTTCTCGGCACTCTTATTTCTGTGGGCTTGGGTGTGTTTGCGGCATAGAAGAAAGAAAAGATAGCTAAAAATTGATTTAGTATTGCCGTGGAACAAGAGTGGTGTTCTCGTCTCTCGTTCTCTGGAGGGTTTCTCAACCTGGTAGCCGTTTTGGGTGAAGATTGGTTGATTGAGACAGGAAGGTGGAGCACAGGAAGCTCTGTGTGCCATGTCTGTGTGTGGTGCTGGCAACTGATGATGACCCTTTTATTTTCAGGTGATTGCGTTTTTAAGGAAAAAAGACAAATTCATTAGCCTGGTGCTGAAGCATATAGACACGTCAGCAATGATGGACCTCCTGCTCCGTCTGATCAGCTGCGTGGAGCCCGCGACGCTACGGCAGGAAGTGCTGAACGTGAGAAGCTGCTGCTTTTTCTCTCTACAGCATTGGGAACAAGAGGTTTTGTTTGTTTATGTCTTAGAGAAATAGAATTCCTGTTGTCATTCATTGTGAGAGTCAGTCCACTCTTCTGGAAACTGCTCCTCTTCGTGCTGAGCCTGCCTGTCAGTCACGGTGGGTCCCCAGCCTGTTTGCGGCCGGCACGCGCAGCAGGCCTGCTTCAGCCCGGGGCAGTGAAGGATTTTCAGCTCGTTTTTCTGTGTAGCAACCCCTGCTTACTCTAGCTGCTGTGCTTTGACTAAGGAAATCTGTGATCTTTCCCAGTGTTCCGCGTTTCAGACTGATGGTTTGGGACAGCAATATGTTTACTTCCTGGCCGTGTTGAAGGCCGTATGTGGTTTTTGTAGACGATACCTCGTGCCTCCTCCTCCTCCTCCCTCTTCAGCAGCGGTGTTATGAAACATCGCATCGAGCCGCTTCGTTGGCTTTGTGTGTAGGGCAAGTTTCTGCCTTCACAGCCCGGTCTGGTTGGCGCTGCCTCACCCCCCCTTCAGTGGGCAGTGCAGGGCTGGAGGAAAAAGACCTCCTCCAGCTCCCTCTGAGAGCTCAAACTGTACTGGAGTCGCGGAAGCCCACGCCAGGGTTCATGAGTTTGCAAGCTTTGTTGCCCAAGTCTTCCTTGTCGGAGCGGTGAGTGCGCCGCAGCTGAGCAGGTGGATGTTCTTTGCGCAGCCTCAGCAGTAGGTGGTCACCGTTGCTGGAGTCCTTCTCTCAGCCTTACGCCGCATCGTGCAGCGCACGCTGTTCTGGAGAAGGAAAAAAATACGGGCAGAAATCGGTCCTTACGGAGCTGTCTGGGCATCCACCCCTGGGAGGAAGTGTTCGTTTTCGACTGGAAAGTTGGCAATGCGATGGGCTGGACATCAGATAGCGCCACCAAGGAAGGGGGTGCGAGAAAAAAGCCTTTGAGGGGTGGACTGGCGGAGGATAGTGGCGATGGGGGACTCACTGGAAGGGAGAGCAGCTTTGCAGAAAAGGCCCAGCCGCAGCCCAGGCCATGATGGCCCGAGGGCAGCCGGAGCGGTGAGGGCAGGGATCGCTCCCTCTGCTCAGCACTGGTGAGGCCATCAGGATACTGGGGCCAGGCTGGGCTCACTGGTGCAGGATAGACATTGTGATAGCCAAAAAAAATGAAAACAAATTGAAGATACCAGCTGGCGCCTGAAGGTTTTTTTCCAAATAGTTGTAGCTCAAGTGTTATCCCCAAGCACTGAAAGATTCGATGGCTGAAGGACTTCTCAGGAATACAGAAAGCAGTAGCAATATTGAAATTTGGGACTGGGTGTTTAGAGAGGGCACTTATCAGCCATTTAGGCAGTACATTCAGAAACATAAGTCTCTTGATTTTTAGTAGGTATTAGAAATAAGTTATACTTCATGGACTGCTTTAGCTTTTCATTGCATCAGGACAAAAATACTGTTTGTCAGCTTGTGGCTAGAATGGACGTGAATGGTTTGAGATTCTGTGAGATGCTGCCCACCTCAGGGGGGTACTGGGCTCGTTTGAGTTTTAGCAAGAGGAAAAGTACTATTCCTGATTTTCCAGCAACTCGTACAGCTGCAGTTGGATGATCTTCCCAGGTTCTTCCTCCTGCTTAGGCACTCTTCTCCCACTGCTGAAATTACGGAGAGCGTGGTCCGTCGAGCAGCGTGTTAGACCACACACCCCTCGTCAGCCGGCACAGCCGAGTCCCTCTCTCTTGTGATCTGGATCTGAGCTGCATTTTTTCATCTGTGTGCATTTAATTAACTTCTTGTGTGTTGTGCCATGAATTCCTGTGCGCTGTCGTCTTCTGTGAAGTAGTTTCTGGTTGACCGATTGCTCTGCCACGTGCCAAACCTGCGTGCAAACGCCGGGCACTGACAGCGCTGTATGTTTAAATGCCGATTTCGGGGGTTTCCTGTTGGCACCCCGCACCGTGCAGCAGCTGGTGCTTTGGGTGGAATCCTGTGCCGCAGGGCTGTTTGTCAGTGACTTCTGGAGCACAGCGACAGCAATCAGGCTTGGTACTTAAAGTTTTGGTACTGATGTGCTCTGCTCCTGGCCGGTACCTGCGCAGGCCTAACGTTACATCGGGGGCTCCAGGTGAGGCTCCAGATACTTCCCAGTGTTGTCTGAACAAAATCCCTTCCGTGGGGTGTTTGTGGGACTTAGGAGACGCTGAGAACTGCTGTTTGGGAGGCACCGTGTTTCACGGGAAGGGGTGCTGTGGAGGGCACGTCACTGCGCGGTGTGAAACGGCCACTTCTCCTCCTGACGTTGTGCTGGCAAAACCCTTCCGAGAACTTCACTTGGTTTGTTGCCCGGAACGGTGGTGGTTTAGTGTCAGGTTTATGAAGATCATATCTGAAGTGAAACAAAATGATCTCGTGCGTAACAAGTCCCGCAGCACCTCTGCTTAGGCCTTTGGTGTCCGCGCTGTCGCTTTGACTCGGAGGTGAGCCGCTCCCTGATAACCGCACAGGAGACTCGTTCTCCGGCCTTCCGTTTCGGAGATCCTTAGACTGTGGTAGCTGGGCAGTGCTGGTGGCTCCGCTCTCTGTGCTGTTTGCTACTGGATGGACCTTCTGAAGTGCGTGCCGGAGGTGGCCCTGCCTGCCTGTTGCTGAGATGGTGTAGCCGGGGCGGAGGTTCTCGCTGTCCTGGTGCTGGCGTTTCGGTTCCAGTGCCGAGTGGAGCTGGGCCGGCGATTCCATGAGCGCTGTGAGCTGGCGTCGCCGCAGAAGCGGCAGTCCTGCTCTCGCCTCCTTACTGCTTGTTTGCAGAACTGCACTTTGTGGTGCTTTTCCCCTTTCTCTTCCTCAATCTGTCGTTGAGGGCATACAGTTAACATGAAAACGTGATAATTCTTTATCCGTTTCCTTCTGGTCGTGCACGACAGAGGAAGGCTTTGTTCGTGTGGCTCGGATGTGGTTGTTTTGGAGAGCTGTGCCATCAGGACAAAACCTTGCTAGCACAAACTGCTCTTCCATGCTTCTGTCCCGAGCTGGATGGGAGCACCGCTGCACAAGGAAGCCTCCGGGTTCAGCAGCCCATGGGCAGGTGTGATGTACGTGAAATAATCTGCTGTCTACGTTGCGTCCTTGCAGCTCTGCCTCCCCCGTTTCTGGACTCTCACAAGCGAAAATTCTACAGGAGTCTTCATCAGACAGCTCTAAGGAGGTCCTTGCAGTGGGCTTGTCTTTCAGACACCTACACTTTGATATCCTTGGACAAATCTGGCACCCTGCAGATGGGTGACGGCATGTTCTCTTTGATCGCTGCCATCTGATCCGGAAACGTTTCTCAATTTGTGAAGGAAATCACACTGACTTTAAATAATTTAATTCTTGTGCAGCAGGAAAGCTTGGATACGGGTTGCTTTTTGAAGCATTTTTAATACCAGGACAGATAAGTAGCATCAAAGAAGTCTGTCCTCTGCCTGCGCGTTATTAATAGAAAATCTTACCTCCAGGAATGTGGAGAGGCACGGCCGCTGTGAGAGGGCTCCGCGTCGGCTTTTGCTGGCATGTACTGGGAATTTAGGTGAAGCAGATCCAATTGTTGTGGATATGCCTTCTCGTGCTTGCCTCAGTGACAAAAAGTGCAGCTTCTGTTGTGCAGCTTCACGGAGAATTAGCCTGTCTTCCCGATTCGGGTCTGGAGGAGAGCACCTGCTGTGGCTCAGCTGGAGCAGCGAGTCACTGGGGTCTCACCGCCAGACCTCCCCTTGGGGTTGTGGGGTGGGCGTCACCATCCGGCGTTCCTGACACGCTCTCCGTGGTAATCCGGAGAATGGGATCCCTGTTATTCGGAAGAGAAATCTGCTTGTCCTGGCTGGGTCCATCTCTTCTCCCCGGGTGCTGGTGAAGAGCACCCGGGCGTGGACCATGGCTTCTGCAGAAACCTCTCGCAAGCTCCGTAGCTCTGTGGTTGAACTGATCTTCTGGTTTTCACCTCTTGTAGCCGCAGTTTCGTGTACCCTTTTTGTCAGAGTCTAACATGGGTAGCGATCGTAGCACAGGGAAAAAACCCAGGTCCAGGGCTCGGCCTGAGCTGAACCCAGGTCCAGGGCTCGGCCTGAGCTGAACCCAGGTCCAGCGCTCGGCCTGAGCTGAACCTGGCAAAGGAGGTGACGGGCAGCGCGGGGGCTGATCCGGGGCTTCAGCGCAGCAGGGCCCTGTGGTGACTCGTGGTACGCCCGAGATGGCCCCTGGCAGCGGTGTCGGCGCACGCGTGGCGTCAGGAGGAAGGAGTGGTCGTCCAAGGGCTGGAGGAGCCTTGGCAGCCTCCCCACGTGCTGGGGAGTCCGAGCTGCTGGCAGGCAGCGCGCTTGTCGAACAGCAGATCTGGCAGTGAGCGGGTTCTTCGTTCCCCGCAGAAGGGAGTCTCAGCCATGCGCGTCGGCCGCGTCCTCTGCCGTCGGTGAGCGGCAGGCTCAGGTGGCTCTGGCTCCATGAGGAAACCCGCTCCTGCTCGCCTGTTAGCGCCAAGCCGTTGTGTCTGTTCTGGAGGTGCGCATCTCCTGGTGCTGAAAGAGCTTTTCTCATGTTGCCAGCTTCCAGCCACTCCCGACCTGGGAACCTCTGTCCTCTAATTCCTGTGAAGTCCCTGGCTGTTCCTTCTTCCATGCAAAGTTAGGGGCCAGGAAACGCTGACCGTTTCCATGGTCTCTGCAGAAAAGCCCTGTGGAACTCTGCTCCTCCGGGATATATTACGTTTTCTTTTCACCTCTAGCCATGGCTCCCATCACCTGGCAGCACAGTGCCTTGATGAGAGCGCATCTGCTGGGGGTGAGGGCCGTCGTCTCCACCACGGAGGAGCAGCAGGAGCTCCCTGCAGCCTGGGCCCTGGCTGGCCATGCCTCCTCCCAGGGGCTCCACGTGGGCTGAGACCTGCCATGTGCCAGACACAGCTGTCCCAGCTGGCGGTGGGGACCGTGCCCTCTTCCGTGTCACCGCTGTGGTTGCTCTGATCTTGCTACATCAATGGCCTCTTGCTTGCTGGCCCCGCATCCTGCGGTCTTCCTTCTCCGGTAGGTAATTCGGTTACACGTGTGCGCAGGTTTTCTGTCTGTGAATTCCTTTCAAGAGGTCGTTCATCTGTGAGGGTAGACACGCTGCTGAGCTGCTGGTGGCCGGAGGAGTTTGTGTTCCAGGTGTGAACCTGTGCAGGGAGGTGCTGAGGGTGGCACCATGGTACTGGGTCCTGCAAGCATCACAGCTTTTGTCTGAGGGGTCAGTGCAGAGCGTTCCTTTTCCTGTGAATGCCAAAGTCCTTCTGTTCAGCGAAGCCGCAGGGCAGATGAATCGGTCTCCTCCAGGTTCACGTCTTAATTCACCAAATTTCGGTATCGCTCTTCTGATTTTAACAGATAATTTCAGTTGGGGTTTTTGCTTTTGAGTTTCATTTTCTGTGTCCGTCGGTTCCTGTGTTCAGATGGTTGATCCTGCTTCTCTCCCTTCAGCACCGCTCTGCCCCCCCAGGGTCCCCCAGAGCCCGGTTCGTGGCGGTCCGGGCCCAGAGCAAGGCGTGCCCCCGCTTACGGCGTAACTCCTCTTTCGGGTGCATAGTGTCCGTGGGCTGGACCGGCGTTGGGCTGGGGGGGGTGTTGATACAGAATAACGCTGAACCTGCAGCAGAGGGCTGGGATTGGACTTGCTGTGCTCCGCAAGGGAAAGAAAATACATCTAACGCCGGAGTTAATGAGTAGTTAATGAGTAGTTTCCTTCTGGGCTGTGGAAATCGCGAGGGTGGATGGAACTTCAACGGGTGAAAATCCCTCTGCTGGCACGGGCTGGCGGGGGGGCTCTGCACAGAGCCACGAACAGGCCGAAGCACCCGCCGTGCCGAATCTGCGGCGGTTGTTACCTGGAGAGGGGGAGCCTGCAGGTAAAAATGGATACAAGGGTTTGGGTTTCTCACTGAAGTTCTGCCATGTGTGAAATGCTGCGGAACACCCAGAGATTGCAGGCAGAATCGGCGCTCGTAATGGTGGTGCTGTGCACACACGCGCTGTGTCGCTGGGAATGAGACGTGGAACATGCCGGTGTAACGAAGAGGGGAGGAGCGTGATGTTATTGTTACGGAGACCGGCGGTAGGCATAAGTGATAGACTGGAGCCGCTGGTTTTTAGGAGATATAAATGAGGATAATTTCTTTAATTTTGATGAAGCCATTTTGGTAAATTGCTGATGGTCAGCTACCTGAGCTGTCATCAGAAGACTGAGAGTTAGGATTTGAAAGAAGGGTTTCAGAAGTCATATCCAGGGACAGGGAGATGAGAAAAGGTGCTCATAGGCTGAGTAAGCGAGAGGGGATGGACCGTCCGTTTGTTAGCGCAGTGGAGACGGCAGGACTGATGTCTTACGACACAGCAGGGACCAGCTCTGCTGCGAAAGTCTTGAGAAGAAGGTTCGGGAACTTAATTTTGATGCTGGAAAACTGGAAACCAGTGGAAGAATCCAAAGAGGTAGGTTGTTAGAGAGACTGGTGAGGAAAAATGTCTTAGGAAGCCAGTTTTTTGCACTTCTGGGCAAACTGGATGTCAGGAAGAAGAAATTACGGAAAGCAGATATGAAAATGCGGTCTTCAATGAACTACTTGGTTTCGCAGCTGTATGCTGGGTACGTTGAAGTGGAAGGCAGGACACTGTTCGTTTTCTCCATGACTCATCTGGGGAGTGATGTAAGATTATCTCACTGCAGAAACCTCCACTGTCTTTTTTCCTTTTAATTAATGTTGGGTCGGTCGTTTCAAAAGCATCCGGGAGTGCATTGGTTTGACTGCTTTGGCCAAAGTTTGGTTGATGTTAGACATCCAGCAGTTCACCTGCAAGGAGTGTGGAGACCTGAGTGAAGATGGTGGGGCGGCGATGAGACGCTGCACTTGCAGGCGAAGCTGGGAGGGGAGGAACTGGAAGGTTCTGTCTGTGCCGGGGAGCTTGTGCCCGTGGCTTTGATGGGAAAGTAGAAGGAAAGGGCTTTCCCTTCTTGAAAAGCCTGTGTTACACAAAGCTTCTTGGAGATCCTCTTGTTTTGAATTCTGTGATACCAAACAAGGGTTTTCTTTTCCCCTTCTTTTCCCTCCAGTGGCTTAACGAAGCAAAGATTATCCAGAGACTTGTGGAGCTGATCCATTCGAGCCAGGACGAGGACGTGAGTATGACACGGCTGAGTTCTGTCTCTGGGCAGCGGGTCCTCCGAGGTCCAGGAGAATCCCTCTGTCTCTGGTAGTGCCCGCGTGACTTACGGAAGGGGATGCTGAGGGATGGTATCTGTGGATGGACATCCTGTCCTCTGGTGCCCTAGCTCAATACCAAAGTGTTCCATTGTATTTTTCATCCAATTTTGACTTATTTTACTGCCAATTTTGACTTACTTTACTGCCATTTCTTAGTTCACTCCGCTGCTGCCTCAGTTAGTCTCAGGATCTGCAGCCCGTGGTAGCTCCCTTGGTTTGGAGTAGGAACCTGCTATTTGAAAGAGGCTGTTGGAAAAACTTTTACAATCAACTAGTTCGCTGTAGCTTGAAGGTATTTTTAGACCATAAGTAGGTAGGTATTCAGCTATAAAATCGACAAGGTGCCATTCTCTGAGCCCAGTGCTGAATGATAGGAGCGCTCTCTTCCCTCCCTGCTCCCCACCCCCCGTTTTTTTTCTTTTGGTAATTTTCACAAGACCCCCGAGCCAGGAGCTCTGGGTCTGGATTTCACTTTGCGCGCTGACTGCCGCCCCTGCTGCCGCAGCGGAAGCGCGTTGATCGCTAGCAGGCCCGCCTCGCCTTCGGTGGGTGTGGGGGCTAACAGGTTCCTGGGAGCGAGGAACTGGATGGCACTGGTTTCTGTTGGTGTGGCATTCGTGCTGACAATATGATTCCCTCATCTCATCACAGCAAAAATTCCCCCGTCTGAGAGGAAAAAGGGGAAGTTAGGTGCTGATTTGCATGCCTTCAGCAGTGCTGTCTGAGGGATAAATGCTGAATTACAGCCTAAGATCTTACACATAGGGTAGCTACAGAGTCTGATTGATAGCTGGAATGAGACAACTAATTTATCAAAATACTACTTTAAAGCCTTTTAATACATAGTAATTAAATTGTAAAGGATTTTATCGAGCCATTTATTTTTCTTCACACAGGAAACCTCCTGAATAGTGAGGAATAAGAACGAAATACTTCTGTTTGAAATATGCAAGTTAGCACGCTTGGTCAGGAGGATTAAAAAAAAGATTCTTTTGAAATCTGAAAATCTTTGCCTGCATTTAGTTGTGAAGTTCAGGAAGACCTCCTCTTTGATTTTAAATCTGTTAGTGCTTCTGGTAATTCACATCATCATATTCCACAGATGAATAACCTAGAGCATGGTAGCACTTGGCCTGAAAAATTCTGATTTGTCCAGTTTCTTGGATTCCCAGCTACGTCTCGACTGAGGCCAGTCGAGACGTCAGCGCTGAAATGTGCTCTGTCCTTGTTTACAGAGGCAATCAAACGCTTCCCAGACCCTGTGTGATATCATCAGATTGAGCAGAGACCAGAGCAATCAGCTCCAGGATATACCTGAGCCTGATCCACTTCTCACAGCACTGGAATCGTAAGTACCTGCCAGAGAACTGTCGATAAAATAATTGCTGCTCACGGTGTCGCTTACTGCTAGCTCTGGAGAGAAGCAAGCCGTGCCGGTCAGGCCTTTGCGTAGCTCTTGACCTGCGTGCCAGCCTTTTGATGCTGTTTTTAAGTTGAGCATCACTGAACCCCCCGTTGAGGT